>RJWJ010000423.1:0-125828 GCA_004363605.1 Indri indri
TTGAGTAATATTCCATTGTAAATATATACCAAATTTTATTAATCCACTCATGGATTGACGGGCATTTGGGTTGTTTCCACATCCTTGCGATTGTGAATTGTGCTGCCATAAACATTCGGGTGCAGATGTCTTTATCATAGAATGTTTTGTGCTCTTTTGGGTAGATGCCTAACAGTGCTATTGCTGGATCAAATGGTATAATATGTTTTACTATCTGGCTTGGCCAGTCTCCCCCATCATGATTATTCTTTTTCAAACATTTTCTGGATATTGTTTGACTGTTTAGTTTTCCATTTCCATAGACTCAGCCTGTGTCATTTTAAAAATTATCTGATCTTTTTGAGGGGAGCACATTAAATTTACAGATTAAGTTATAGAGTTTTTTTGGGGGGGAATATTCAAATCGAATCAAATTTTCCTTTGTTCATTTAAGTATTATTCTTTTAAAAGCATATGGTAATATGGGTATCTGGTAAATTCAAGCAGTACAAAAGGGCATACAGTGAAATGTAAATGAACCTTTTCGTTCTGACCGGTGCTCACTCAGTTTGCTCTAGAGGCAACCAGTTTCTGGTGTGTGTTCCTGGAGATACTCCATGCATATAAAATTCTATATGTGCATATAATCATTTCACTCTGACCCACCTACCTTTGTTCCCAGATGGCAGCAAGCTATACACAGTGTTCTGCTTTTTCCCACCTAGCGATATATACTGGGAACATTCTATATCAGTCCATGCAAATCTGCCGTATTCCTTTTCATAGCTTCACAGCATTTGACTGGATAACTGCAGCCAGAATTTTTAATAAGTCCCCTATTGATAAAAAAATTCACTTGCTTCCACCTCCTTCTTTTTTTTTTAAAAAAAAAAACAATGCTGTAGTGAATATCCTTCCTCATATACTTTTGAGTGAGAATATTTCTAAAAGATAAATATCCAGATATAGAATTACTATGTAGACATACAAAGAAAATGTACACACAATAATGTCAATAGACTCAACACCACTGAACTGTACACTTAAAAATGGCTCGGATAGTAGATGTTCTTAAAAAAAGAAAGTGTATAATTTTGATAGATATTGCCAAATTACCCTCTAAATCTTAAGGTAATTTATTAACTATTCCCCACTTAAATTTGCCTTCTATGTGCAGTATCTCGGCTCACTTACGATAAAAACAGATTTTTAGCGAGTTAAATGATCTGTAAGTCTTGAATAAAATTGTCCCCCATTTCTCACCTACAGAGATTCTCAGGAAAGTTCCCAGGGATGGGTGATGCTGTTGTGTAAAACTGTGAAGCTTAGGGACTGATGCTAAGAGGCAGGGTCTACACCCTTCCAGCAAAAGCAGCCTGTGCCAGTTTTATTAAAGGACAGCATCACTAAACCACTCTGGCTGCTCGTCCTGCTGTGATTCGGATTTGTTTGAAGACTCAACCAAAAGCAAACAAGAGGTTTCACATGACTCAAATCATACCTTTCAAATAATATGATAATTTTTTTGTATTGAGTGTCTCTGATGGAGACTCTTTAACTCCTTTCCCTACCCCTCCCTAAGTATCACTTTATTTTCGCCAACCGCAAGTGCCCGCTTACACACAGGGCGTGGAGGGAAGCCTTGAACGAGGTGGGGGAGAACAAAGGAGGTATGTGTAAAGATATCGATGTAAACCAAATAAAATTGGGCACCCCTGGGGACCGTTTGCAACAGGATGATACACCTAAAAAAAAAAAAAAAGAATACCCAATCTGACTCCAAGAAGCCTTGAAAAGTATTATAGGTTTGTACGTTTCTTGAGGAGGCAGCAAGGGGAGTATTACGTCACACAACGTTCTGCAAAGTGTACTGCTAAAAATTCTCTTTTCCTGTCTCCTCTTTTAGAAAGCAAATTTACTAAAAGTCTTCTTTGGACCTTTCTCTCCCCAATCTCTACTACAAATGGCAGCTGCTTAAATACGTCTCTTCGCACTCCTTAGCATTCTAATGCCGTCTCAGCCTCCTGGCCCGACTTCTCCCCTCCCTTCTCCCTTTTCCTGTCTTTATTTGTTGGTGGCTTTTACCTAGCACAAGTTACTTCTTCTTTCGAGTGTGTTCCCCACTCAATAAAACTGAAGCATCTTCTTAGAAGGTGGGAGGAAGAAAAGATTATAAATCCTTCCAATTTAATTTTTTGTCCCAATTAGAGACGTAAGAACGGCTCATACTCCGAGTCAAGCCTTGTGCATGTATTATTTCATAACTAACACACAGAGTTCATATTCTCATTATCATCATTTTGCAAATGAAGCATCTAAGATTCAGCGAGGTTAGGTGATCTACTCAAGGTCAAAGACCTGGGAAGCGACCTTAACGCTTACCTACTTGCTCTGCATGGTTTTCACGGTCCTTAAGGAACAACACGAGGCAGCAGGTGGCAAGGGTGGCCATGAGTGGCCTTCACAGTGCTCTGGGCCCCCATACTCTTTCTCTGATCTCTGCCTTTCTAAATCCTTTTGCTCAGGTCTAATAATGTCTCCTGGCCCCGCCTCAATTGCTGAACCAATCTCTAGACCCAGCATTTTGCCACTCAGTGGGCACAGCTCTGCATCCTGGGTTTCTGCAGACCTTCCTCTCTTCTCTTTCTTGTGCCCCTCCCTTCCACAGGACCGCCATCTTGCCCCGAGTTCCTGTCCTTTGGCTGAGGCTCTGCAACTTAGTCTAATTCTTGCCTGTCCACTGTTGCCCTCAAATGTTATTTTACCTTCTACCTTCAACTCCCTTTGTAGTGTAAACTGCCCTGCCCACAGCCCCCGTATGCAGTTACCGGTGGGGTGGCTCTTTACATGGGGGTGGCCACTGATTGGACTAGGAGTCGACGGCAGATGCAGGGGCATCAGGGCACAGGCTGTCCAGTGATCAATCTGTCTTTCCAGTATTTCAACCAGGAGTCACCAAAACCGCTCAGTTGGCTCTGGGAAGCCAAGGAGGAAGGTTTGTATGGCCACCATCTGGGGCCATGTGCAATGTAAGTAAGCAAAAGCAGCAGTTTATTGAGGAAGCATGGGGGAGATATTCACAAAGAAGAGCAGAGAAAAGACCACATGACTCTGGAGGCGATGCGGGGGAGGAGGAGAGAGACAGCAGTTGTCTCAGTCTGATGCCCTACAGTTCCAGCTTTCATGGGGGTTTCGTGCACTCTGCACACACTTGTGTTCACATGGACCCGACAGTGAAGTTTCCTTTGTTCCTGAGTTAGTTTGAATGGGCTCCTGTTACTTACAATAAAAGAGGCTTCGCTAGCCCACCTCCTGCCTTAGGCTGGGAGCCTTGTCCACATTTCCGCCCCTTGGCTAGTATGCTGTCACATGCAGGAAGGTGTCCCACTGCTGGCTACCCGTGGGCGTTGCTCTGGAGGTGGCACTGAGTAAGGTCCTGTGAGCTTCCTGAGAAGCCGGTCCAAGGAAGGGAGGGAGCACAGCGCAGGAAGGAGCCGGGAGCGGGCAGGGAGTTTTACCGCAGCTCCTTTTTTATTTGAAGGCGCTGTTCTTATCCTTGCATTGCTTATGGTCAACTCTGGGACCGCGTCAGGGCTCACTGGGAGATGACAATGTTGAGGTGGGAGGGGCAGGTCGAGGCGGGGTCTGGGGGAGGGAAGTAGTTGGAGAAGATGGTAACAGAGTTGTGGCCTCCCCTCTGGGTCTTTGCAAGCTGAGGAATGGCCTGATGAACCTGAATCATCAAATGTTCTAGCTCCCGCAGGGGCTCTTAGGTCTTAGCACCAACCCTTCATTTGACTGATGAGGAAACAGAGAATCAGAAATGAAAACCTAGTAATGATGGGCCAGGCTTTGCTCCAAGCATTCGACACTTCTCCGTTCACTTAGTCCTCACAATAACTCCATGAGGCTGGCACTATTGCCATTCTCATCTCACAGAAGAGGAAACCAAGGCACAAAGGGATTAAGTAACTTGCCCAAAGTCACACAGTAAGTAGGTGATGGAGCCAGGATTTGAACTCAGGAATCCTGATTCAGAGCTGATCTCGTTAGCCATTACAAGCACTATCTCTCACAAGCATGGAAGATCATTGAAGATTTATTATTATAAATAAAAGCTGGTTGCCTGCATGTGTGTACAGTGTGTGTGTGTCTGTGTGTGTGTGGTTTTCCCAACTAGATGAGGCAGCATGTCACAATTCATGGAAAATGCTAGAAATCAGGCAATAGTTTTAATTAGAGAAAAGTGATTAAAAGTTTAGAAAATTTTAAAAAATCAGGAAAAATCATATAATAGACAAATGTTATATCCCATGATTTAAAGGAGAAGAGAAAAGAAAATTCTCAAACCCTTTCTTCCAGGTCCCAGAGCAATATAAACTGTAAAGAAAAAGAACACCTGCGTGTGTTGCTCCTCATGCCATAGGTGGTGTGCTAATCTCGCTGGCTGGTTTAAGTAATCCTCCAAAGCAAGGCCTCCTGAAGATGAAATCATCAATGCCTATATTAGAGTCCATCATTACCTGACCCCTATGGTCAGGGAAGCCTTGAATCTAGAGAAATATAAAAGCTGGAGTGGTTTTTCTAATGCATTTTTCATGATTAAGTGGCTATACAAAGCTCACAATTTTATGTAAGAGACAATCATGGTTTGCTTGTCAATTAATCAGTTCAGATATTTGTTAGGTGCTAGAGGTAATAGGTGGATATCTTAAAATGTGGAAGGCTGATGCGAAAGGTTCTCTCTCATTCTACAAACACATTGAAATGCTGGACAAAATATAACAATTTTTTAAAAATACGTAACTAAGTTTAGAAAAATTGCCCAGATGCCAGAAATGAGGAGGAAAGTCTAACCTAGAACAGTAAGCAGGAGCTGGTGCAAATGAGCTTTTGGACTGGGGTAGGGGCCCCAGAAGCTAGAGGCGGGGGTTTTAAAGCCCTTGCATGCAAAGAGGGGGACATCTTGAGCAGATGTGCAATGCGGGAGGGAACCCCTGCATAAAGTTGGATGTTTTGAAGAGCAGCCTTTTCTTGTGAACAGGGGATGAGAAAACATTCCATGAATCATTTGGGAACGTGGCAAGGAAGCTTGCCCTCTCTCTGTTCAGGGCTCCTTCAAGAAATGGAATCCTGTCACATGCGGGAAGGATGTGTAAGTGCAGCCTCTCACATGTGTAAGTGCAGACTCTAGATATGCACTAGCTGTGCAGTGGGCAAACCCAAGCTGAGAAATGACACGGAAACTCGGGTGGGACCAGGAGAAGAAAATACAAAGTCACTCTGTGAAGCCACCATAAGTTGAACCTTTTTCCACAGGAAAAAAAGAAAAATCCACCGAAGAACAAACAATCCAAGACCAGAGGAAACTAGTGATGGGGACGGAGCAAGTTCAATGAAAAGGAAATATAGTCCCGAAGATCCTGAGAAAATAGAATAACCTGAAAGAGACAATTAGATATGGTTAAAATCATTGAAGAGATAAAAGTTGCCATAATGAAGGAATAGAATGTTATGGGAAGAAGCAGAAGAGAATTTGAAAAGAACTCCAGCAGGGAGTAAAACCAACAAAGTGCCTTCCTATCATGTGTCTGTATTTCCCCAAGGAAGCACTGATTCCCCTAAAGAAATAAGTACCTTATATGGAAATAGTTATGTATGTATCTGCCTCTTCCACCCAGTCTGTGAATTTCTTCAGAGTAGAGATAAAGTGGCCCAGCATTCAACCCTCCAGTCTCCTTTTGTGCCACACCAGTCTTCACTTAGTTCTTCAAGCACAACAGGCTATTTTCTGCCCCAGGGCCTTTGCACATGCTGTCATCACCATATAAATGATTTTCCCCCATACTTTTCTTTTGGGCTCCACCTTCATGGTCACGCCCCAGGGAGACCTTCCCTAACCACCCCTCCCTACTCCTAATCCTCTTTATGTCATCACAAACCTTGTTTGTGTCTTTTCACTTGCCAGAATTTATAATTATTTAACTATTTTTTTTTTTAATTTATTTTCTCCGTCTCCCCTGTTAGAATGTAGCCTCATGAAAGGAGGGAGTTTTCTTGATCACTGCTGCATCTTTAATGTCTGGCATATGGCAGGTGTTCAGTAAAGTTATCAAATGAATAAATTAATAAGTTCAACAAATATTTTTAAAGTTATTGAATGAAAAAATTATATACTCAAGAAACATTTAGGAAGCAACCAACACTATGCCAAGCTCAGGGGATACAGTAATGGGACGGGCAGCTTTCCCACTAAACCTTGCAGTTTAGTGAGGGAGAGACATCCAACAGATATATTAATAGTAAGTGTGACGCTGGTAACAATAGGGAAGGTACAGGATGCTGTGAGAGCACCCAGCAAGTAGACAATTTAGTACAGAATCAGGGAAGGCCTCCAGGAAGAAGCAACATTTAAACTGAGTCCTGAAGGATGAATAGGAGTTCAACAGTTAGAGAGAGTTGGAAGATGTTCCAGCTGAGAAAAGACCCAGACACAAGAGGGGCATAGCTCTTTGGGGAGACGGAAAGTGATTCTGCAAAGGCAAAGCTTAGAGCTGCAGCAAGAAATAAGAATGGAGAGGTAAGACAAGGCCAGATCATGGAGAGATTTCAAGCTGTGATAAGGAATTTGAGCTTTATCTTAGGGTCAAAAAGGAGCCATTAAACATCTTAACTGGGAGAGTGGCATGATCTGATTTGTGTTTTGTAAAACACTCTCCTGGGGGGCAGAGTGGATAACGGGAAGAGGATTCGAGGCAGGGATATCAGAAGGCCAGAGAAGCAATATTGGCAAGAGATGAGGGTGACTTATACAGGGAGGTAGTGATGAGGGTACATCGAACTGGACAAATTAAAAAGAGAAGGCAGATGTTGGGGTGCAGGGAGAATCAAGGATGGCAGGCACCCAGTTTATGAATAACTGGGTAAACGGGGCACCATCTTTAGGACAGCATCCAGCAGAAAGCCAGATACCCAGTAAACGTGCCAGAAATGTGTTCTTGCTGAAGTAGAATGGTCTTGGTGGGATGAATTGTTTTCATAACAAGTATTTATCAGCCAACTTCCATTATTCCCACATCTGACCTACAAGTGTGATCTACCATTTCCACTGCCCCCACCTGCCTTGGTTTACCCATTTGTGACCTTCCAGGCTATCCATAGCTCAGGAGTTCCAATTCCCAGTCCCCACTGGCCCCCCAGAGAGCATTCGCCTCTGCCTCTCTATGAAGGCGTGAGCCCTTCCCCACTCACTCTGGCCACTAGGGTCATTACTGCCAATAACACTGTTGTAATTTTCCATTAATTTTCTTGGTGTTTTGTAGTTATAGTAACATTAAAATGTATACTCAATGGTATTATTATAAGTTTCCACTACTAATGGGATTAGTATTTTTGTTTATTTGTATTTAAAAGCCATTAGCATAAAATTTACTTCCAACAACACCTATTGTGATTTTTAATGCCCTTGAAACTTGCAGTGAGCCGTAAGTCTATAACAAGAGAATGCTGGTAAGCATATAAACATCTTTCTTGGGAAAAGAGGGCTTTTTGTTTCCATCATGGTTGGACTTGGGTTCTTTGATAGAGTGATTGGTAGGATATAAGGTATTAAAGGCTGAAAACACTGTGTTAGTTTATAGATGTTTTCAAATAAGTTCCTAGTTATTCAGAAGACACTTTTATATTTTAGGAGAATTCATATTCCTGCTCCTTTTTATGTTGTTTCTTACCTGACTTATAGAAAAATATAATAAATTGTGTGCTTGTAGGGAACAATATTTAGAACCATGAATTCTTTGGAAGAGAAGGGCACCTGAAATCACTCTGTCCAACTGACTTTCCAAGGAGCTGGGGAACATGACGTGCTGCTGGCATAGGCCCAGTTTAGAGGGGCCTGGCCAGAGCAGTTCTCTGTGCGGCAGGGAAGGTGCACAGGCAGGGCCGGCTTCACGGGCAGGAGACCTGTGCAGTCTGATGGGGCCCCATGCTATCAAATTCGCAGCATCATCATCTTGAAATTCTTAACAAATTTTGAACAAAGGGCTCCACGTTTGCAGGGGGCCCTGCATATTATACATCTGGTGCTGCGTCCAGGCTTTGGAGCCGCACAGACTTGGGTTTAAGTCCTGGAGTTATTCTCTGCTATTGACCATGCCTTGGGTTCCCTATCTGTAAAACTGGGATAATAGTATTGCCCTCTTAGACTAGAGGTGAGGGGGCTAAAAGTAGATGCCCAGCACCCAGGGAACCTGGAAAAGTGGTGATAAGATGCTGAGCTTGTTCATTCCCATGCGTAGGACCCATGATTAAACTTATTATTATAACTTTACGCCAGGAATGCTAGTCAGCTGGGATAGGCGGACATTGCCCATGTGGTAGACAAGCCAATCTTAGGCACGCTGGTTAGAAATACACCAAACAAAGAACTTTTTCCTAAGAGGGACATTCTAAGGCTGGGGTCCCATCCATGAGTTTTCAACCTTTTTACTGCCATGACGTATGACAGATAATGTTCACTGGCACACTAGAGTCCCAGTTTTGTGCAATTTCTGCATGCTTCTTTTCTCTCAAGAAACCCAACAAGTGAGACTGGCATTATTATGAAGATGTCCTTGATCTTGATCTAATTTATTTGCAAACTTTAGTATTTCAAGTATTACTTGTGATAAACGGTTTTCAACATTCCACACCACAGAGCTTGAGAAGCAAGAGGGTCATAATTCCACCAGGAACGTGGACCCTCAGGATCCCAGATGAGGGCTGTCCCCATGACACGCCAGACAGACTAGCACCAATGTGGGGCCCTCCACGACTCTGCTGTGGCCTGAAGGAGTAACGTCAGTGACGAGGCATGGCAGCCAGAGTCAGAGAAACACAGTGTGGTTAGACGGCTAACCTTGTGATGAACAGCACACAATCTTAAAACAGCTGCTCAATTTTTTTTCTAAGAAAGGAGAAAAGACTTTAAATCAAATTAATAAGAAAAATAAGCTCATTCTTGGGCATTTTTTGATTCTGGTCCAAAAGGATTCCTCAGAGGATTATAGTAGGAGTCAGGGTGACCTTTGCTGCATTCGGCTTAGGGTTCGTGGGCAGCGTGGAGTGCGGATGGTAGGTTTCAAGGGGAAGTGCTGGGGCCTCGGCTGTGCTTGCCCTACCACCGTGCTGCTCAGGCTGAGCGTGTACACACCACAAGATGTGGGGCCCTGGTATTTCTGGGGCCTCCTGCATCATCTTAGGGGCCTGGGACAGGAGCACGGAGAGGGCAACAGCCTCTCAGTGACCCGTGCTGCGAAAGGACCACATCCTCAGCACGGTCTGCTCCTTCCTTACTTCCTCCAGACACTTGGTGGGCAGTGGCTGTGGCTGCCCACGGTGCACTCTCAAGGCTTTTGTGGGTGGTGATGGCTGGTGCTCGACTGTCACCTTTCACAGTAAACTGCAATTGTACTCCCAGGTCCTCTCTGGTGTTAACCAGATTGGGCTTTGGATGCAGGATGATGGCACTGTCAGCTGAACAAATCGACAAGAAATACAGGCTCGTCCTCCCTTATCTCTCGGTGGTAGGAGCGCGGGCCTAGATAACGGAAAAGCACCTGGGCCCACATGACACGGTACACAGAAGATGTTTTGGTCCATAATATTATGACTCATGACCCACTAATTTATCAAACACGTCAAGACATAGTTGCAAAAAGTACCAGCCGATACGCAAATGTTTATTGTTGGAAATGACGATTTGGCTTAGACAGTTTGAATGTCACTCCCCCGTCCCTCTCAAGGATGACAGTAAGAAAACCAAAATTCACTGCTTTGACCCTCGGGAGACCAGAGACATGACACCCCAACAATGTGGACGTGGCAGCAATTAGCACAAGCTGAATAAAACACGAATGCAGCCAGGGAAAATCAGAGAAGACAAGATGGCTATTTCTGCCTCTGTCCTCCACTTAGCGTAAAACCCCCACACTCAGCAAAGAGATTGTCTTCCAGCACATTGTACACAAATTTTAAGCTCCTAGAACAGAAATTTAAGGAATGCTTTGACTGCATTTCTGGGTTTTGGTCATTCTGTGATTTTTTTCCTTACCTGTTGTCGAATTTCTTCCTCCATTTTCACTGGTGAGCCCAATTCTGCAACTTGTTTGACGCCTTCGCTGGCATATCCGCCGTACTCCCACAGCACGTAATTCTTGGAGTGGGATCCACCAATGATCGCAGACCAGTGATTGGCCCGACCTGGGAAAGCCAATCAGGACACAGTCATCAGTGTGGCTGTGGCTGAAACACGAGTCCCTTAAATGACGGGGAGCAGCTGTAATTGGACAGTGATTCAACAGCACTGACTAAGCGCCTGCTCTGCCGTCTTAGACCCTGTGCCATTCATCAGTAACACAGATTTCCTATAAGCAGGTAAGTCTTGGGAACGTGCAGACAGGTCAACAGCAGATGCTGAATAACACACAGAGGCAGCCCAGGGTCGCCTTCTGTCTGGGAGGGTCTCAGAGATGGGGACAGCTGAGAGAATTTCGAAGGCTGATCAGATTTGGAAGGCAGAACCGAGAGGAAAGGCTATCTTGGCACTCTCAGAAACATTAAATAACATCGTGTGTTTGGAGAGTCATAAGCAATTCAGCATTGCTGTGTCACCAACTGTCAAGGGGAGAGTTAGGGGATGATGCCAGGGAGGTAGGAAAGAGCTTGCTCATGAATGGCCTTGCTCTAAATGCTTCGGGAGTTTGGGTCTGAAAACATTTGAAAGGATCTGAAAGCACTGAAGGGTTCTGAGCAGGGGAGTGACATAATTGCATCTGAATTTTAGATAAATCATCCAGGCAGCAGCATGAAGAATGCATGAGAGGGAGCAAACCTGGAGTATAGAGCTGGGGAGGTGAGCAAGGAGCAAAAGATAAGGAGTGTCTATGGGGAACAGCCTTAGGCAATTGTCAGGAATAAACACGGCTGTGTTCAGCAGAATTTTATGTGCGTTCCAGTACGAGACGCAGGCAGGCTGGCTGTATTTAAAGGACGGGACACGCAGTCTGGATATGTGGAAGAGACCAGTCCACAGTGGTCTGGTGATGATCACGTGGGATGGTGACTGCGGTGGGATGCAGGAGGGAATTCATGCACAGGCGCCTGGGGAAACAGTAGGATCTGGGCAGGACCGAGACAGAACTTGACTTGAGGATTTCCTCAAAGTCCCCAAGGAAGGGAGGAAGAGGGACCTGATAATCAACCCGAGTACCATACTGGATTTATTCCTGCGTGTGATGAATAGAGATGCATATGCATATTTATTATTGACTAAGTCACATAGAATTAATTCATCATAAGGTTGGCTCAATTCTCAGCCATTCTTTGGTTGGTTTTACAAAGTCTAAGTCAAAGGACATTTTCAGGCACAGAAAAGAGGAAAACTTGAACTGGGGGAGCCCAGCTGACATTTTCAGTTTACTACCCTGTGGCCCGGAGTGGGTAGAACTTCACTCCACTCGACCACCCAAGAAAATGATTCTGAACAGGGCCTGGTCCTGCTTACACCTGCCATCTCTTCCCCAAGGCCCTCTGCTCTGGGGCGACATCAAGAACACTGGTGTAAAGCCAGGCTGCACCTTAATGAGCAGCCAAGGGCAGCCGGGCTCCACCTCAGGCAGGTGGCGTCACCATGTGGGTCTGCCCAAGTGCTCGCTCATTATTTCTTACCCATCAGGGAAATGCAAACTCCGTGTTTATCCCTCACATCCCCAGAGAAGATAGATGGAGATGTTGCTGGCCATTTCTCTAACCCATGTCCTGGGTGGGGAGAGTGTCCTAGCTGTCATCTAAGCCAAAGTGCACTTGCATAGGGGCAAGGGCTGGTACCAGCGTGACCTTCGGTTCATGATGTGGACACAGAGAGACCAGCTTCAGCATCTCTTGCTCCCCCTACCCTCTCCCACCCAAACACTCCCTTGTTCCAGGCCTGTCCTCGTGCAATTCTACACCTCAGCAGCTTAGCATATGCTGTTCCCTCTGTGCTCTTCTCTTGCTTGGCTTGGCCAACTCTCATTCCCCCTTCATGATATACTCAGAAGCCTCCCAAGACCACTCTGGGCTGACCTAAGCTCTTGTCACCTGTCTCCCCATAGCACATCTATTATCACTGTGACAGTCTGTTGTTGTAGACTGCAAGCTCCTTGAGGGCATCTGCTTTCAGCACTGTGTGTGCCCAGTGTCTAGCATTGTGCCTGACACATTGTGAGTGCGTCAGTACATGCTTCCAGAAGCATTTCATCCAAACAATCAAATGGGAAGGTGGCAGTATATGGGCTTGAAACATTTCAGAGCAGGCTAGCACAGATTAGATTCAATGTGATTAAATTCAAGCCTCAGTTCAGCAGAGTTCCTGACACCTGCTAGGCCAAAGCACTCAGTTATCCTGTATGCTGTTAAAAAACAAAAAGCAACAACAAACAGGAAAGGCACTGATCTTAGAGCCAGCAGACAGGGATTCACATCCTAGCATGGCCACTCACTAGCTGGGTAAACTTGGTGAAATTCGATTACTTTCTTAGCTCCCTCCTTTGTAATTCAGGAATGATGATGCCAACCTTATCGACCTATTATGAAAATGAAATTAAATTATTTAAAAAATGAGATAATATATGTGAAATCACTACTAGCACACAAAAGACACTCAATAATTATCGTTTCCTCCTTTCATGGTTGTCAGGGAGGTTACAAAAATGAGTAAAACATGAAACCTGCTCTTAATTCAGTATAAGAGATAAGAAATATGTACAATATGCAACATGATAAGTAAGATAATGGGAATAAGGGGCTTAGGAGATAGACCCAGATGGGTCTTTCAGGTTTATTCGTTCGACTTCCATTAACTACGTGCCAAGCAAAGTGGAAGGCCCTGGACGTGGAGAGGAATTGGATGTGGTGCTTGCCCTGAAGGGACTCACAGTCTGGGGCTGGGGGAAACAGATGGGTAAGCGGATTAATTACAGTCCACCATGGTTAGGGTTATTAATAGAACAAGAATGCAGAGCACAAGGGATAGAGTAGCCAGCTCCAAAGTCCCCAAATCCAAGGAACCAAAGTCCAAAGGCACAGCGCAGAGAAGCAGGTACCTCAAGAGTGGGGTCTGTCTTTATGGTTCTTACTTTGAAATCAAATTTAATTGTACCAGTTCAACCTTTAGGCCAATACAGTTGTTAGCTCCTACAATGGCCTTGCAACATAACGCATTAATTCAAATTTCAACACATTTAATGACATCAGCCAAATAACAGGTACTGGCAAGGCATTTGGCTGGGGGAGGGATCAGACCACATTGTCCCTGGGGGTGACCAGGCAGGCACCTATGGAAAAACAATTTGCAACAACAGAAAGGCATCGCTGTCAAGTGAGTGGCAGTCACTCAGGTGCAAAGTGGCACCAGGGAGAAAGGCATGGTGACCAGGAGCCAGAAGACTTGGGCTCTAGGCCTCCATTCGTGACCATGAATCAGTCACTCAGTCTCTTAGAGCCTCAGTTCCCCTTTCAAAAATAGGAATAATAATTACTACGTTGGACTATCTCCCAGAGTTGTGCAAATCAACTGGGCTTCTTAAAGAGTTTTGTGAAAGCTGTAAAAAATTGTACAAAACAAAGTTCTCAGGATTATGACAGATAGAAAGCACTATGGGAATCTATGAGAGGATTGCAAAAGAAGGTGGAGGAGTGAGGATGCTTTCTCATTGGGAGGGGGGCTCCTGGAGAGGTAGAGAAAATAGATAGACCGGGAGACAGCCTGCCGGGGGTGGGGGAGACTGGCAGGGCAGCTGGAGCAGGGATTCTACCGACAACATAGATACGAGGATCCAATGCCTAGTAGGCGTTCGGAGGGTGCTCTCCTACATGTAATCCTCACTACAACCTTATCCTCATGTTACAGAAGAGAAAACTAAAGCCCAAAAAGCTTAAGGAAACTGCCCAAGCTCACAGAGCTAGGGAGGGGCAAAACCAGGATTCAAACCCAGCTCTGCCTAACTCCAGGACAAGCACTCTTTTCCCCGCATCCCACCAAGAGTTCAGGAAATGGAAGGGACTATTGGGTGGAGAAGACAAAGAGCTTAGATTAAAAAGACAACCAGGGCCAGGTCAAGAAGGGTGCTGAGTGCCCATTGTGGCAAATGGTATTTGTGAAAAGGGGAAACACTATGGAAGATTCCTTCTGGGAAAAACGACATAGCCATATCCAACATGTATGGAGCCTTTACTATGTGCCAGGCATGATGCCAAGGACTTGACCTATGTTATCTCAATAAACACTCAAAAAGAAAACTCTTTTGATACAGGTGCCATTATAATTCCTATTTTCTTACGAGGAAACTTAGAGAGGGTCAGTGAGTTAACCCAAGAACACAGAAGCAGGCGAATGAAGACTCTGGGATTCAAAGTTGAGGCTGTCTGGTGCCACAGGCCAGCTCTTCTCTGCCACGTTGTTCCATCCCTCTGGCAGGACATAACAGCGATGGGAGGGGAGAGGACCTTCAATGCTGCCTGCATGAATTGTGCAGGGCCTGACCTGGGGCAGTGGCAGAGGGAACGGGGACAAGGCGTCAGGGGTAGCAGCCGATAAGGTGGAAGACTGGACAGTCCTTGGTAGGCAGTTTGGTGAAATAGTTAAAACTCTTTTTTTTTTTTTTAATCAGACCAATGTATATTCTAGTCTCAGTTCTAAAACTTTCTAGGTTGAACAAGTCAGTTATTCACTCTCAGCCTCAATTTCTTCATCTGTAAAGTAGGCGTAGTGGCATGGTCAGCCTCCTAGTATTGTTCTGAGGCTGGGCTCCATGAAATAATGACTAGTGTCTGGCATATAAAATGGGCTCATTAAGTATTAGCTTGTATAATTAAATAGGGCAGGGCAAACCCAGACAAGTTTCTGGAAGGCATGGTAACCAAGGGGAATCTGATTGGGTGATTGGGTGGCAGTTTCACGTAGAACTAGTAAGTGGAGATGACAGGAACATCGGATACAAGGACCTGAATGAATCTGGAAAAATGGCAGAGAATCATCTAAAAGGGACTCAGTGGTCTGGGGCCTGCAGAATGAGCTGGTTAAGCAGACCCCAATTAGCTGGGACAGAAGGAAGTTTACCCTTGGGCCCCACGATCCTTTAGGAAATGAGGGAGGAGAGAGAGAGAGAGAGAAGACCCAGGTATCAGGGGCCTGGGGAGAAAGGGATGAGGTTAATGCTTGTGGCCTCCTTAAAGGAATGCTCAGGGAGGCTACTGCTGGGGTCTTTGGTGAAACACTGAGTCCTCAGTCCTAGGGGGAAAAGACAGAGAAGCAAAGACTATTGCCAACCCCTCTGGCTTTCGGCTCTTTGGTTTAGCGTGACCCTTGCTGGTTCCAGCAGTGCTCAAGTGGCCTACACATATCTGGGTCTAGGCATTTACTCCAAATAGCTTGGATAAGGCTTACATGGGACAGAGGGAGGAAGCGGGGGGCAAGAAATGATTGGACATGTGAATTTGAGATACTGATGGCCAACCAGGTGCCTTTGTCTAAAAAGCTACCCCAAGCAGATTTATCTAACCTGTTATCTAACCTCAGCCTCCCCTATAGTACTTTGAATATATGTGTAGTAACTTTCTTTCTTACATCTCTTCTGTTGTCATCACTGGTACTAAATTACCAGTGTTCACAACAATGCCTAAAAGGCCAGCGCTGATCAATGAAGAACCTCGTCTGGCATGTTGTCTGTTGTTGAAGGAGGCATGTTGTGTGGCAGATAGATCCTCCGAGGTGTTCTGCACATGGCAGCTGTGATAGTTAATTTTATGTGTCAGCTTGACTGGGCTATGGGGAGGCCAGACATCTGGTCCAACTGGGTGTGTCTGTGAGGGTGTTCTGGATAAGATTAACATTTGAAGTGATAGAGTAAAACAGATTGCCCCCTCTAATGTGGGCAGGCCCCATCTAGTCACTTGGAGACCTGCATAGAACACCAAGACTGACCCTCCCACAAAAGAGAGGGAGCACCTCCTGCCTGAACTGCCTTGAGATGGGACGTAAGATTTTTCCTGCCTTTGGTCTCAAACTGAAACATTGGTTCTTCCTGGGTCTCAAGTCCGCTGGCATTCAGACTGGAACTACACCATCAGCAGTCTTGGTTCCCAGGCCTTCAGACTCACTCTAGAACTACACCATCGGCTGCTCCCCTGGGTTTCCAGCTTGTTAATTATGTATCTTGGGAATTCTCAACCTCCATACTCGGGTGAACCAATTCCTTATAATGAATCTCTTTACATATATATAAATACATGTGTGTGTGTGTGTACATATGTAAATATACACACATACACACTCTATTGTTTTTATTTCTTTAGTGAATCCTGACTAATACAGCAGGTGTTTGGTGACTGTCCAGATTTCCTGGCCAGTGGCTGCATTTCTCTGCCAATCCCAATCCTGTAGAAAGCTGCCCATTCATTTCCTTGACATCCATTTACAATGCTTCACTGGAGAATGCCCTACAACTGTAGTGACTAGATTGCTGCCACCTCCTGTTATCTAACCTCAGCCTCCCCCATAGTACTTTCAGCAAATCTTTGTTTTGGGCCCCAGTGGGGCCCTTATGGAGTTTGCTATAGTAGCTACACCAGACAGAACTACTCCAGTCTCCAAGTTCTAAGCTCCCCTCCCCTTTTTATCTCTTAGTAGATGACCTTATCACTTACCTCTTCTGAAAATACCAAGGTCAACGCATCTACAGACTCATCCATGCACAATGTGGCCAGTGACCAACAGAAAACTATTGTGGACTCGCCAGTTCTATTCATAAAAGTTGTCTCGGATCTCATTCCCCTCTTGCCCTTGTTATTCTCATGCTAGGCACAGTTCCAGAACCTGCTTGGTTTCTGACACTTTGAATTTGGCTACAGAACTTGGCTTCTGTGGGTTTGCCCCTGGGTGCTGCCCAGGACACAGCTTGTACCTGCCCTTTGGCATTCTCTGTTCTTGGCTGCTTCAGGAACTCACTCTGACCATCCTGGTTTTCAGGATCCCAGCCCAGCATGGCCTCCTGGCAAAAATCATGCATGGGGAGGCCTGTCAATTAGGCCAGAAATTCCTCAGTTTTCTATTATTCTGCCTTGTTCTCTCAGTTATCCTTTTTTCCATCCCTAAGGTCTCAAGAGAAGTGTCACTTTTCCATTCCCAGGAAAACTCTTGCATTTATGAAATTGATTACATTTTTTCCCATTTCCTCTGATAATAAGATTCTATTCTACTTTATAAATTCATTCAGTGAACATTTACTGGGCTTATACTATGTACTGGGCCAGGAATCAGCAAGTTACAGATGCCTGTTTTTGTTCCAATAAAGTTTTATATTTTATATATTACCTATCTATTATTTATGGCCACTTTCACACTACAATGGCAAAGTTGAGTAGTTACAGCAGAGGCTATCTAGCCTGCAAACCCTAAAATATTTACTCTCTGGCCCTTTATATAAAAAGTTTGTCAAAACACATGCCAGGCCATAGAGGACTCTGCGATGAGTCAACTTCGTCCCTGGCTCTGAGATATTCAGTCTGAAGGGTGGGGTGAAGGGCATGGAGGATAGGTCAGAACAGGCAATTACAATAAAGTGTGTGCGAACAACTTTGATAAGGCGGAAAAAGAATATTAAAGCACAAAGAAGGGAACACATCCCAGATGGTGCTAGGGAAGGCTTCATGGAGAAGATAGATGGCAGCTGAGCTAAAGTCTGAAGGATAAATAGGAGTCAGCAAAGTAGATGGGGAGTTGGGGGAAGGTTATGTCTGCAGAAGGCACAGTAGGTGCAAAAGCAGAGGCATAAGAAAAAGCCAGAGGAACATGGAAAACCACAAGTAGGTCACGGTAGTGTGTGTGTGCGTGTGTGTGTGTGTGTGTGTGTGTGCATGCACACATGTGCTTGTGTTTTTGTGTAAAGAATGAATGATCAGTGATGAGACCAGTCAGCCAGGTAGATCATGAAGAGCTATGAATGTCTTAATAGAACCTTCTTATTTTATCCTGAAGGCCATGTGAAGTAGGGAAGAGAGTAAGAAGATAGTCCTGTCTACAAACAATCCCCAGATCTGTATATGCTCATTCAACTTCTGCTTCTGACTAATGGAGTAAATGGCACTGGACTAGACCTCTAGACATAAATACTATAAAACTGGGCAAAATACATGAAGCGCCAGTTTTCAGATGCTGGAAAACAGACAGCAAAGGACTATGATCCTTGAGAAAAGGGAAACATGAGAGGTGAGCCCACATTCGCCTCAGCTTTCTGCCAGGGACTCTTTCTGGTTTGTGGTGCAGGACAGAGCATAGCGAAGTGAACGAGGTGAGAAGGTAAAGGAATCGGGGCTGTTTAAGTAGATAGGATTTATGGTTAGAATGCCAGAGAGGAGAGCTGCATAGAGAAGGAGCTTCAGAAATATGCATAGAAGTCTCCTTAAATCTTTGGCCAAACACTGAACTGCACATGTGTAGGCTGAGACTCCACAAGGCTTGGCAGAGAACAGCTGCTGGGGAGCTATGAGCTGAATCAAGATCCCAGAAGTCACACAATGCTGAGATTTAGGACTTCCAGCCATCCATGTTAGACAGACTTTGGTGAGCACGCTGAACATTCAATTGAAAATCTAGAAAAGACACAGTGCACTAGTAAAACTACTTTAGCCCTAGAGCAAGGGCTACTCTAGACTTACCCTGACAAAGCTTAGAAAACAGACCTTGAAAGGGAATCAAGCAGATCCAACAGAAAACTAGCCACCTGCCAGGTCAAAACTCCATACTCTTTAAAGGAAGACCAAAAAATCCAGACACTCAACAAGGTAGTATTTACAATGTCCATCATGCAATCAAGAATTACTAGACATGCGTAGAAGCAGGAAAATGTGGCCCAGAACCACAAAGAGTTCCTGAGATGACTAATATGTTGGGATTAACAAACAATGACTTTAAAATAGCTATTAGCAATAGGTTTAAGGATTTAAAGAAAAGACAGACATGAGTGAACAGACAGGAAATCTTGGCAGAGAAAGTAAAACTATATTAAAAAGCCCAAATGGAAATTCCAGAACTGAAAAATGTAATATTTGTGTTTGGACTCAGCAATGGGAAAAAAATCA
Source organism: Indri indri (assembly GCA_004363605.1). Lineage (NCBI taxonomy): Eukaryota > Metazoa > Chordata > Mammalia > Primates > Indriidae > Indri > Indri indri. Next base: position 19,135 of record RJWJ010000423.1, read on the forward strand.
GTAAATGGAAAAATAGGGCGGTAAAAACAATTCAAAATGAAGCACAGGGAAAAGAGGGCTAAAAAAAAAAATGAGCTAGAATCTTAGTGACCATCGAATAAAAATCCATAGTTTAACATAGGGAAAACTGGGGTTCCAGAAGGTGAGGATGTAGAGACTGGATTAGAAAAATATTTAAAGAAACAATGCCTAAAATTTCCCCAGATTTGATGAAAAATATCAACCTACAGATCTAGGAAGCATAACAAACCCCAAACAGGATAAAAACAAAGCAAATGACACCTAAGCACCTCATAATCTCATACCTAGAGAGGAAGAAAAAATCTTAAAACCAGCCAGAAGAAATAGAAGACACATTACAATTTAGGGAAACAAAACCAAGAATGACCGCTTGCTTGAAAAGCAAGGCAAACCAGAGGACAATGAAATGACACCTAGCTAAGCTTTAGAAGAAATAAAAACCGTCAACCTAGAATTCTGAATCTTGCAAAAATAGCCTTGAAAAATGAGGGTAAAAATAAAACATTTTTTTTTGATAAACTAAAGCTGAGTGAATTTATTACCAGCACATCTGCAGTTTATGAAATATTAAAGGAAGTTCTTTAGACTGAAGGGAAATGAAAACAGATGGAAGCTCGGATCTCCATGGAGGCACAGAGCGCTGGCAATGGTGAGTGTGTGGACAAGGTAATCTCTTCTTCGCTGAAGAGCTTCTCTCTTTATGTAAAGAGGTTCCAGTTTTCTCATTCTGGGTGAAAAAAAATCTTCCATCATTGCTTTCTTCCTACAAAGCCTATCTTTTGTCTTTCCTGCACCTCTGGGCTTTTCAGGAAAGTCAGTCTGAGCCCACTGTTTCTACTTCCTGTCTGTGAGTTCTTTGCCCTGCACTCTGAACCGGAGTTTCCACCTGAACTCGTTTCCTTCACCAAATCTTTACAACTCTGACTTTTGCTTCACTCTGTTTCTATAGTTGGACAATTGCTGAGGGCAATCAGAGGAAAATTACTCTCTGCCTTCATTTTTCATTTTAAAACAAAAGTATACTTTAAATTCAGTAGTATTCACCTTTTTTAATGTACAGTCTAGCAAATTTTGACAAATGCATACAATCATGTAGTCACCATGATAAAGTATAGAATAGTTCTATTACCTAACAAAAAATTTCCAAGTGACCTTTTGTAGTCAACACCATTCCACCACCCTCAGCCCTTGGCAATCCCTGGTCTTTTTTTTGTCCTTATAATTTTGCCTTTTCTACAATACAAGATAAATGGACTCACATAGTATGTAGCCTTTTGAGTCTGACTTTTTAAACTGAGCGTGATGCATTTGAGATTCATCCATGTTGTCATAGGCACCCTTTCATCTTTTTCAAATGTCCTGAAAGAAAAAGGGGACTTCCTACTGGTTTAAGGATATCATTACATTCCTGTTTTCACTACGTACTAGCTGTGCAGTCTTGACCAAGCTGCTTAAGTTCTCTAAGACTCAATTTTCTTGTCTGTGAAATAGAAATATTAATAGTGCCTATCTTCTCGAGTTGTTATGAAATTACAGAAGGAAATCCATATGAAAACACTTAGCACAGTTCCTGGTACATAAGAAAACATTCAATAAATCATTATTTTTAATATTAATTTTTTCTCCTCTAGGGAAGATAGGGATTGGTAGCAAACTTGAGCATGCACAGGACCTGTCCATTAGCGTAGGGCAAGGTCTTAGAGGACAGCAAGAGTTTCCAAGTGGTGTGGTCAGCTCAGCTGGGGCCCAGGCAGCAGTCAGCACTGGGGTGTACAGAAGCCCACTGGGTAGGTGGAGCAAGGAGTGGGAAGATGGCAGCAGAATGAGTCAGGCTTACAGACAGAAGGGCCTAGAAGCAAGCAGTAGGGCCCCTGATATTAAGGTGGGGGTCACCATTCAGGTTCTAGGTTCTGAAATTAGAGTAGGGAACTGACAAGAAACTGAAAGGGAAGCAAGGGTCAAACCAGCACCTCTATTTGGAGGCCTGGGGCCATCTGGGCATGGACATCTTAAGCATGGAGACAATGTAGGAGCCCAGAGATGAGCCCTAAGGGACTCAGGGCCTGGATCACGGCTGGAGGCTCTTTCAGAACTGCCTGTCTCGCATAGGTATGCCCTGGCAACTGGGAAATAATAACAATCATTAACACTGCATGAGACTTTACTGTGTGCTTTATATATCGTTATTCGTTTAATCCTTGAAATAAGCCCATTTTACAGATTAGGAAATTAAAGCACAGAAAGATTAAGTGACTCGCCCAGGGCTAGCCAGGTAGCAAATGGTAGAGCCAGGATTTGGAACCAGGCTGGCTCACTCTAGAGTGGTGCTGTTGAATTGAACTGTCCATGAAGTTGAAAGTGCTCTATACGCCACTGTCCAATGTGGTAGCTGCCCACCATATGTGGCTACTGAGCACTTAAAATGTGGCCAGTGTGACTGAGGAGCTGACTTTTTCATTTTATTTAATTTTAATCAATTTAAGTTTCAATAGCCATGTGTGTCTTGTGGCTACCACACTGGACAGCACAGCTCTAGAATTTAGGGTAGGTCTGAGTATTGCTAAGTATAAGGACCAACAGTGCAGGTAGCCCTTTCTGGGAAGACAGGATGGGAGAGGACTGGGGTCTCTCACAGCTGTGAAGCACGTGGGCAGGTAGACAGCTTGCAGGAGGAGTCTGCACTTTGAACTAAGACCTGGCCTGTCGCAGCTGCATTTGGTGCCCTATAGACACAGCCTCCCTCCACCTCTGATTTCAGCCACAATTACAGCAGGCAGGTGTGAGCACACACTCATGCTGTTGAAGAGTGTCCACCTCAAGTGTCCTGTGCTTCTTTCTGTCTACTGACTCAGGGTCTTCTCTGAAGCTCTGAGAGTCTACTTGGCCAGCAAACAAGAGCTTGGGAGTGTGAGGAAGTCAGTGCTCCCATAGACAACCAGTGCCTATGGGGGTGGGGGTCGAAGCTAGTAGACAATTCTGGAAGGTGGACAATTCTGGACAGCATTCTGTATACTTCTCAGAGGTACAGTGATGCTAGTGACCCCAATAATGCACTCTTAGGCTGACTCTTCCTCCTCCCTTGTCACTCTCTCCCTACTTCTGCACTCGTGCTCCTTCCTCTATTACCTTCCACATAAACTACCTACAGTCCTTGCCTCAAGTCCTTGCTTTTGGGGGAACCCAAATTGAGACGTGGGCTCATTCAACTAAGATCATGTATCTGGGCCCTGAGATCCATAAAATAATTGTGGGGATTAGACAACAGCCACTTGGTGATGCTCCTCCTACTTCCATAAGCAGAATACAGGTCACCCTTCACCACCCCTCCATCCAAAGCTAGGGATGTTGTCTTCATTGTCATTGTCATTATCATCACCGACATCATTATCATCACAACCACTACCATTTATCGAGCATGTCCCCTGCATCAGGGACTTCATAGGCATCAGCTAATCACCTTCCATTCTCACAGTGTTCCTGCTAGGTAGGTCAGTTACCATCCCTATGTAATGGAAGAGGGAACTTAGTAGCAAGTGGGTGGCAGGGGTGAGATTTGCCATTGGTCTGCCAAACTGAAGGCCATGTCCTTTCTACTCCACTGGGGATCCACAGCTTGAGCCAAGTCCAGATCTAGTTAGAAGGTCATCTGATGTCACCCATCACTGTCACCAGAATTAGCTCTTGGGGTGGGGATAACAGGCACCATAATAGAATGAATAAATAAAACATGGCATATTCGTGCAGTGGAATATTATACAGCAATGAGAAGGAACAAACCAAAATTATACACAATCACATGGATGAATCTCACGAACTATAAAGTTAAACAAACGAAGCCAGATACAAAAGAGTACACACTGTAAAATCCCACTTAAAAAAAGTTTAAAAACAGACTAAATTAATCTATGATAAAAGTCAAGACGATGGCCTTTTCAGGAGGGTAATGTCTGGAAGGGGACAGAAGGAGGCTTCTGGGGTCCTAGCAGCTTTCTGGTTTCTGTGCTGGTGACGTGATGTGAATGTGTTCACATGAATGTGAAGCTTTGACCTGGGTGCTTATGATTTACTCACTTTTCTGTACGTATGTTATGCTTCAATAAACAGTTCACATTTAACAAAGCAAAACTAACAGCAGAAGCAGAGTTACTTTTCTTACATTGCCTCTCAAGGCTTATTCGGGCCTACCCTGTGCTTGAGCCGCGTGGGATGGAAATTCAAAGTTTGACTCTCCTGTAATGAGGATGGTGACAGGGAAATGACAGCAACAATCTGTGAGCTTGTAAGAGGCAAAGGTGGGGGGACAAATGTTACCCCAGAACATTTTAAAGCTCAGAGGTCAGATGCCTGGGCCAGGAGTGCCTGCCTGGAGTCATTAGCTAGGAATTGCAAAGCTGGTATCTTTAGTCTGGGATTTGACCTGTCGGGGAGACAGCTTGGTAGAGAGAATTTCCTCCACCTAACTCACTGTCACATATTATACTCTCAGTCCTACATATGTCCTGGGGAATTCAGAGATGAACCAGACAAGGGCTCTACCCTGAGGATCTCTCAGCATATTAGGGGATTAAACATGAGGACAAGCAATGCAGTGTGGAAAGTGTCGTGATAGGATAGCCACAAAGCAATAAAGAGGAGGGCCGCTAATCCAGATTGGGGAACGGAAAGGCTTTCCGAGGCAGCGGGGTTTATGCTGAGAATGGAAGGGTGGCCAGCAAACAGCTGGGTGAAGGGGGCGGAGGCTGGATGGAGTGTTGCAAGCACATGAAACAGCCTGTGCACAGCCCTGGAGATCAGAGTGAGCAGGGTGCTGTCTAGGAACCAAAGACATATGTGGAGCCAAAATACAAGTTGCAGAGGGCAAGAGATTAGGCTGGAACAGGCCAAGTACCAGTGAAGCTAGTGAGACTTGTTGAAGAATTTGTATTGCAACCCAGGAGGATATAATTAAATCCCGGATCTGCCCCCTCTGAACTCTGTGACCTTAGGCAAGTCCCTTCTGCTTTGGCAGCATCAGAACTTAGTTTTGCTTTGAATATTAGCTTCCTTCTAATATTTTTAAAAGCACACAAGGAAGTGACTTTTTTTCTAAAGGCCTGCACATAATAGATGCACCAAAGAAAGTTGGTTGAAAGATGAGTGTCCAGGGTTCTATTGCTAGGGAGGACAGCATTTTAGCCTTATTATTTAAGAACACGAAAGCTGGCTCAGACCCACACCCACCACCATATGCCGGCAGCTGAGAGCACTGCAAAGGCAATAATCAGGATGGAAAATTCCCCTTTCCATGTTCCTGAAACCTGCAGCCCTAGGCGGCAGCTGGTGGCCTGTTAGTCCCCAGAGCTCTGGTGAAATGGAAGAGTCCTGTTTGCAATTCTAGGCAGGAGAAGTCTGTTTTCTCTTGATGAAGAGGGATAGTTTACCATTAGAGGGGTATTTCCTTAGTGCTTTTTTGAGCTTCTTAGAGATTAAATTATTGCAGTAAGGGGGCAGTAGGAATTCCTTTGACTTGATAAAGTCTGGCTTCCTAGTTCTCCCTTGGAGGAAAATAAAGGGTTGAATAATTGATTCATTGCATGAACACATTTCAAGGGTGCTGTCAGAATCAAGACCAGACCAGGGAGCTGAGCTTACAGACTAGACAGGAAGACTGGTAGTGGGGATGAACAGGCAGGCCAGGAAGCCCCTGGTGTTAGGAGAGAGCAGGGATTAGGAGCAAATGGCACCAGACACTGGGCATCAGGCAGGTCTGGCAGCTCTAAGAAGCAGAATTCTAGGACTTGGAAGGATTAGAAAGAGCCAAGGAGGGAGTTCGTCCCTGGAGGGGCAAAGACAGGGCTCCGACATTGGGTCTCACTGGGAAAAAGGCAACACATAGGACAAGGTTGGTTGGATAGTAGGCAGTCCCCAAATACCTATAGAATCAACAAATGCATGAAGATTGAGACTCAATTATGAGAACTGGGGTCCAAGGCAAGAAATAGATCACAAGTAATAAGTAATAATAATAGCTAACAATTACATAACACTTAATATATGCTAGGCACTCCTCTGAGCTCTTTACATAGATTAATTCATTTCATCCTTATGAGAATCCTGTGAAGTTAGTATTGTTAGTATCCCCATTTTACAGATGAGAAGACTGAGGCACAGAGGGGTTAAGCATCCTGCCTAACATCTCACAGGTGAAGTGGTGGAGGCAGAATTCAGTCTGACTGCAGAGTCCGCATGCTTAATTAACCTTTAGATGTGATGTCCTTGTGAGAATTGGGGCAATGCCAGGTTGCTCATCTCTTGTCAAACTCTTCCAAACAAGGAAAATTGCTGATTTTAGAACCTGGAGTTTGGCCTGAGTCTGAGGGGTCTTCAGCTGGGTCACTCTTCAGGGGTACTTTTTGTGTGTAAGTGCTATTTGTGGTGAGTTATTTTCCAAGCATATAATCTCTAGTTGCTGCAATTAAGACCTTGGTCAATCTAAGACCTAGGTCTGCCAATCTAAGACCTTGGTCTGCCAGCTTTCTGCTTTTTCCTTTTTTTTCCTGCATGTTTTGGCCCAGGAGCCACTGGGATGGGAAACTTTTCTTGCTTTGGCTGATAGAAATATCTGACTGACAACCTCTCAGGCTCCCAGTGCCTGTGGCATGAAAGGTAGTGTGAGCAGATTTCCAAGTGTTGGGTGTTCAGAACCCAAGTGGACATTACAATTCTATTAACTTGTTTCTATGGTCTTTGGTCACTTTGTCACTTCAAAAATTTATGTCACTTTGTCAAGCAAAATAAGCATTTCGAAACAGAGTTAAGACGTTGCTTTAATCAGCATAGCCTAACTAAGCACTAATGAAGAATAAGACCCATGTACATTGGGTTGAAGAAGCATTTTACTGCTTTACTTCCAAAACGAAACCCAAGAATTCTTGCCAATTGGGAGGACATTTGGCAGGAATGCAGTGGCTGGCACAAAACACGCAGCAATTCCCAGTCATGATCATGAATAGTCGGCCTTATTTGGCATAAACAATTCTTCAGGGTATATTTTCAACTCATTGTTTGGAAAACTTAAGCACATAAATGCTGTTAGCTTCAGCAGAGTTTTGTGTGTACAATTCTGAGTAACCTTATTAAGATTTTCAGAACGTATACATTCTCCTGCCTATGATTGTTTTAAGTGGTTGAAATATTTCCATAAAAGTGAAGACTTTTTGCAGCAAGTACGTTGAGTACCATGTATTGAGCACTAACTCTGTACCAGATATCGTCCTGGAGCTGCGGCTGGGGTGATGGTCCCGATCCACTCTAATGCCTTTCTTGGGAGTCTGCCATGAGATCATTACAGAACACAGAGAAAAAGCAAAGAGGACACAGGAAATAGAGGCTAAGGAAAAGGATGTGTTCATCATCTAGGGAGTTTGGTCAATGTTACTAATATTTCTATTATACATAGTATCTTAAAGATACTAATTATGATTGCATGCCCCAGGGTTGAGGGAGATACGAGAGATTTTTCTAGGACTTACAGATTAAAGGAAGCAGGATGCATTTAACTAAGGTAGATTTTTAAAATTTATTTATTTTTATCTATTTTTTAAAATAGATTTAGGGGGTACAAGTGGTTTTTTGTTACATGGATGAATTACATAGCGGTGAAGTCAGGGCTTTTGGTGTACCTGTCAGCCTAACTAATATAGATTTTAAAGAGGGTTTAGATTCTGTCCTTTGTGACATTTCCTTGATATATTGCGAGGGGTGGAAGTGGAGCCCAGGAGCCCAGTTCATCCAGACATCCTTTTATCCCCCGCCATGCTCCCGGGTGTCCACTCTGTTTTGTATAGGCTGGGAGACAGTCATAGAGTCACGAACAAAGCATGGTTTCTGCCCTCGGGGAAATAATAGTCTAGTGCAGGACACAGATTGATAAATAATTTTGCCAATTAGGATCTGTGCTGTGATGCAGGAGTGGCCAGGATGCTGATGGAGCCCAGAGGAAGAGGTAACTCTTTTCTTTCCTCTGTCTTTGAGATGGCAGACGTGACTGTCCTTCCTGCCCATGGAGAAGAGAAAGTCAGTCCTCTTTTTATTCTCAGAAGGTGTCAGTTTCTACCCTTCTCAACCCCTCCCAGGTTTCTTGAATGTCTACCACGTACCAGGCATTTTGCTAGGCACTGGGTGTGCTGCAATAAATAGACAGTAACAGTTCCTGGAAGTTACCCTTTAGTGGAGAAGCCAGTTAATTTAGTGAGGCAAATAATTACGGAGCAGCCTCCTTTTATGTAGATGTGAATCACAGGGCACAGAAATACATAAAAATATTAATGAAGACCTATCAAAAAGAGATTTAAAAATATCAGTAAAGCCCCTCTGTGCACAAAATGTAAAACAAGGCAAATTCGCTTTCCTCAAATTAAAAAGACATTGTCAAGAATCGTAATTTCAAAGCTAGTGATTGAGTGAATTTTAAGCTGTGCTTATATTATTGGTGCACAGATGTACCACTTCATAGAGGGTTGAAAAATGCAGTCTTAATCCTTTTTCAGGATTAATCTTGAATTCTGTAAGCTTTAAATTATATGGATATGCTGAGGAACGTAACCCCAGAGAAACCTGCAGCAGGTGCACTGAACAGCAGATAGTTAGAAAGGTACAAAGGGCTAGAAAGGGGCTTTGAGAACTGGACCCAGTCCACTGTGGGCTATCAGGGAAGGCCTCCTTGAAGAAGTGATGGTTTAGGCTGAAATAAAAAGGCCAAGTTAAGACTTGGCCAGGCAGAGAGAGAAGGGGCTGCCCCAGGCCTCGGCTCAACAATGAGGTCAGCTTCCTTGCCTTCTCTTGGCTTTTCTTCTCTAACTCATTGTTGCTCAGCCCTTACTACACCTTAAGACAGACTCCACCTAAGGATTGCTTACATGTGTTTGGGGGGTGGGAGGTGGGGAAAGAGGGAGAGAGAAACCAAGTAAAACTGATCTTTGCCAACAGAAATCACAGAACATGTAAATTCCAAACTCTGTTGACCTCCCTTAGCTTATTTACCAAAACACAAGTTGGTAAATACAACTTGTAATTAAAATTAGTTGATTACTTCCACGTGTTTGCCTGGCTGCTTGATGAAATGGATATTTTATTTGTTATTAAATTCCTCTCTCTGATAGAGGGAAAATTCACCAATATAAACTCTGTTTCCTCAATGCTAATTAGGCCTTCTAGAATGAGATCTTTTATAAAGTGTTTTCAATTGTAAATTTGGGGCCAGTTGTCTTCAGTAATATTTGTAAAGTTAGGGCTGATAAAATATACCTGGACTTGGCCCTCTCTCCATTTGGGACACGGTGGAAATTCGGAAGCCAGGTGGGAGCTTCAGCAAATTCTCGCCAGATGATGGAAGCCAGGCAGATGAGAGGACTTGTCCAAGATATCAACATGAGATCAGAGATAAATCCTCATTTAAAGGCCAAGAATTTGGGTGAGTATAAGGACAAGGCTAGACATAAGCACATTACAACCACAGCTAACACAGCCCTTGCTATGTGTCTGGTCCTGAGCTAAAAACCATTTATGCATTATCTCATTTTAAAATAATGACTAACACTCTGTGAGCTTTCACTATATGCCAAGCCTGTTCTAAGGGCTATAAGAATATTAATCCATCCAACCCTTCAGTAATACAATGATGGTGATTCTGGTTTTGCTGAGAGGAAATCAGAGCTCAGGGAGGTCAGTCGGTGTCTTTCACAAGGTGCTGCAAATGGCGGAGGTTAGCTTGGAACCCAGGTTGTCGTCAAAACAGCTTCACGAGGTAGGTGCTTTGATTATCCCTGCTTTATAGATGAGGAAACTGAGGCACTGGGAGGTTAAGTAATTTCCATAAGGCCCTCTAGTAAGTCTCAGACTCAACACTCCAAGATGGAGCTGACTCCCGTATGGTCCGGGACGGTTCAGACTACATACGCTACATATTGCCTTTCAGTGGAGTGCTGATCGTTGGCCACTCTTTCTTGGGTCAAAGGAAAGAGTTCCTCTCACTTCAGAAATGCTCCTTTTCAGCTCTCACATTGCTCTGATATCTGGTGTCAGGATTCAGTATTTCAGCAAGAACCTGCTCTCTTCCACCTTCCTGCTTTAGTTTACTTTTTGGGCTTTTAGCCTCTACGTTAAAAGCTAGCCCTCTTTCATTTTTCCTGATGAGCTCGCCTTCAGAATACAGATCAAAGTCTGAGAAGGAAGCAGAACTAGCCCAGGAGCTGGGTAGCTTCTCAGGTCTAAAAGCACGAAGTGTTTACTAAAAAATTCAGTCAATGGACCAAAGATGGAAGCAGAGACTTGAAAAGCAAAGCCAAAGGCATCCACTTCTGCTGGAGTACGGGCAGCCAGACAGATGTACAGATCTCTTTAAAGGTTGCTTAGGGACCCAGTAAACCTGAAAAGACTGTGCCCTGAATCTCAATGTGGGTGGGCAGATAAAGGAACATTATTCCTCTTCCTCCTCTTGGTTTTCCCAGGGTGTGTGCAACAAAGCAAATGCAATTTACATTCAATGACTGAAAGCCACTCACATCTGTAAACAGTAACTGTCCCACCAGCAAAACCCTTCAGAAAGCCTCTTTTCCCCATTTCAAGAAGCCAGATGTAAAGAGAAAGCCTTCTGGTTTCCATTGTTCTTCCCACTTGAGCTGCAAGACCCTGGGAAGCTCCATGTGAGAGGAAAACATGGTACATTTTGGTCTTAAATTGAGGCAAGCTTTATAATGTTAGAGAGAGATTAATTAAACTCTTGCTGGCAGTTGTGAAAAAGTTTCCCTTCCTCCCAAGGCTTTTTTTCATGTGTTCCCTGCAGGTAGTATGCACTTTTCCCTTCCAGCGGAAGGTCATTAGGACCATTTGAATATGTACGGACTCAGGAAGGTTCCAAGATGCTCTGGGGGCATTGGACTCACAACTTTCAATTTAATCAATCAACTCAGTGGTATAGTAAAGGGATTACAACTATGCTACTCCCTGATCACAGGCGATCGGCTTTACTGCAGGGCCACCCGTGCTAATCCTTTTCACTAAAAATAAGGGAGGGCTGCCTGTGCTGTGATTTCCTATACCCTTTGTCCTTTTATATGTTGGTTCTTTCACTTTGAATTTAGCTGAGGCTAGAAAAAAAGCTGCAAGTATTTCTTTGGACTCACGCTTCACTTCCAACCCAAAACAGTAGAGTTCTTGCAAATTGGGAGGGATGTTTGCCAGGGCTGTAGTGCCTGGCACAGACCTTTGCAGAAACTCCACTTGTGATTATAAATAGTTGGACCTTCTTGGCATAAACAATTCCTGAGGGTGTATTTTTCAACTCATTGTTTGGAAAACTTAAGTACATAACTGCCATTAGCTTTAGCGGGGTTTTGTGTACAAATTTCTGGGTAACCACACAGAATACTTTTGTTGACTGGACTTTGATATTCCCCCTCCTATAATTTCATAAGGCTTTTTGGTGTTTAGAATATTTTCATGCAAAGGGAAAATTAAGTCTTTATTATTAAAGTATGCATTTCTGGGAATCCAACACAGGAACTGGCAAACAGGTCTGAAGAAAATAGTAAATGAAAAATGCATGGGTGGGTGTCATACTTAAATGTTAATCATATCCATTTTGCTAGCGAAAGTGGTAGCATTAGAGCTTATGTAATAACTGATCCATGACTTGCCAGTGAATCCAATCTTTCTTCTTCCTCAAATCAGTTCAAAACAGGTGGCTATTTAAGTTTCATAAATGAGATGCAGGAAGCATGTGCTCTTTAAACTGCCAACCAGTAGGAGTAAATGGCAAGCAAGTTATCAATAAATTAACTTACCCTTCTCAGTGGTAATGGGACTTTACCTTGACAGATAAAGGGAAAGTAATACTTTATATAATATTGAATTCTGAATGGTTAATCCAACACAGGAGTATCTTATTTAAGAAAGAATATGCTCAAGAAACATAGTTTTTGAACTTTCAGGAGGAAGGCAAAGTGAGAGGCTGTGAACCTTCCAATTTCAAGGCCCATTTAAATGCCAGTGAAATAGTCTAAAGCAAAGGTTTCAGAAATAGCAGCCATATCATCATGAGAAATTCAAGGAAAAATGAGTAAAAGGGGGAAAAAGTGAATTATTAAAAATGTTTGTCAGTATGAGAGAAGAAAGATGCATTAAGACTCCAGGTGCAGGGTCGGGCGCGGTGGCTCATGCCTGTAATCCTAGCACTCTGGGAGGCCGAGGTGGGTGGATCACTCAAGGTCAGGAGTTCGAGACTAGCCTGAACAAGAGCAAGACCCTGTCTCTACTAAAAAATAGAAAGAAATGATCTAGACAACTAAAAATATGTATATATAGAAAAAATTAGCTGGGCATGGTGGCGCATGCCTGTAGTCCCAGCTACTTGGGAGGCTGAGGCAGGAGGATCGCTTGAGCCCAGGAGTTTGAGGTTGCTGTGAGCTAGGCTGACGCCACGGCACTCTAACCCGGGCAACAGAGCCAGACTCTGTCTCAAAAAAAAAAAAAAGAAAAAAAAAAAGACTCCAGGTGCAGAGTGAGGTGGGGATGGGGGTGCAGAATCAGTAAACCATGAAAGGAAACAAGAATCAAAACAGGATTTAGAAAATAGTTGTAATCTATTTCTTAAATGTGGAAGAGAGACATTATGTCTATTTCAGAAGTGCTCATGATGGGAGGAAGGGGTGAGAAGGAGTAAACAAAGATAGTACAGGTAAAATGTGGAATTGGATGCTATAGGAAACTCAACGGGGAAAGGGAAAAAATGAACTAGGGAACAATACAGAGAGCATGGAAAGAGATATGAAAAGATGCAAAGGATGATCTGGAGAATGGAGCACTCCGGGAGAGAGAGGGAAGGAAAGAACTGAGCACACTCCCTGAACGCAGTAGATGCTTGGAATAGATTTGTGGAATGAATGAACAAACCACAAGAGCAAAAAATCAAAGACTGGGTGGGGGGGGGATGTCACCATTAATAAAATAGTTGAAGGTATAAATAAAGCACTGTTTAGGATCCATTTAAAATAATTGATATCAACATGCATCATCAAATATTTTAACTATAAAAGAAAAAGAAAGAATTCTGCAAGGAGCTGGGTTACAAATTTCATGTGAAAAATACAGTCATAAGTGAATAAGGACTATGTTTTCTTTCATTATGATGAAAAACCATGTATAAATCACAGTTAGAATAAAAAGCTATATAATTTGGCTTTTTATCTAGTCAAATTATTATCCAAATGCAAAGACTTTCACAGATTTTCAGTCTTAAGAAATTTGATCATCCACTAATGGACAGGCTCTGGCTTCAAAAGTTGCTTCAAAAACAAGTCTGATCTTAAAAGACAGACCTGAAAAAAAGATGGTGCTGTTAACAATAGCGCGAAATCCTAAATTAATAAGTATCTGTTGAAGAGATAGGTAAATAGGAACAACAACAGGGAAGATTTGTCTGTGACAGGAGCTGGGGATTAGGAAAATTGTTAGAGCAAAAGTAGATGAAAGTAAGTAAAATGAGCAGCAAGTTAAATGAATGAGAAGTGGAAGCTGGAAGAGAATTGAGAAAAACAAAAAACATCAAAAGTTTGCCATAAAAGTGAATCAACAATACTATTCTAATGACGAAATCTTTGTTGTTTAATTTAAATTGACAGCTAATTGAATTAAAAAGATGATAGTTGCCAAAGGCAATTAAAAATAAGCAAAACCAAAACCAAACAAGTGCATTCTCTGTATAATACCAAAGAAAGTCTAGAAAAAAATAAAAACCAAATTAACTATAAAAGTTGAAAGGTTAAAAAGCAGAATGACAGAATAAACTTAGGAGGACTAGAGTTAATTAAAATAAGGGTAAGTTTAAACAATTTTGGGGAAGGAAAACAAAAGACAAAGCACAAAAACAAAAAGAATGCTTCCAATTGGTTTAATGCAATAATTTACTAGGAAATCTTTAAAAAGGCTTAGAAAGTCTAAAAATACTAAAAAATAAATTTAAAATACAATAAAAAGATATATTAATTAAAGAGAAGAAAAAGCAAGTGCTATTTCAGACACGGTGGAATTCAAAGCAAAAGTTATTAAAGCAAGCTAATTGTGTTAATTATGTGATGATAAAAGTCAGAGTTAATAATGAAAGTGTAATGATATTATATCTATAGGGCCCAAAGAACATAGCAACAAAAAGAGAGTAATCGCTTTTAAAAATTAAAGAGAAATTAATAAATATATAATTTTAGAACAAGGTATTAATACTACACTATCAGAATATGATAAATCAAGAGGAAAATGATAAAGCAATAGAGAGACTGAGTATTATAATTAAGCATACTAAACTACAGCAGAAAAGGGTAGATATTGCCAAGAATTAAATGGATTAAACAGCAATAACAAAAAACCCTCCAACATTTTATCACTGGTTCCTTCTTAGATGGTGAATTAACATGTTGCTCCTCGTCTTCTAAATTCAACTCTGGGACTTCAGAAGCAGAGGGAAGCACAGATCCAAGGAACTAACAGAGACACTGAAATAAAGGGGAGATCCAAAGCTATCCTGAACTGGATAGTGGGGCAAGGGTGGAGGCAGTATGAGGCAGAAGGTGGCCTGACCCAGAAAAAAGAGGATGGATGGAGGACTGATGAGTCCTTCTCTTTCCTCTGGCCCCGTGGTGGGAGGATGGATTTGTAAAAACTGTTGGAGTTCTCTTATTTCCTCTCCCTGACATCACCAAATGAGGGTTGTTGCCTGTCCTGCAGCCTAGATGTCTACAGGACCAGGCCAGCCCTATTCCTATCCCCAGCTGGAGTGCTATCAGCACAGCAAAAAGCCCTCCTCAGAAGAGAAGGGACAGGGGGAGCCCAGCCTTCACTGAGTATGCACTTCTCCATCCCTCCATCTCCAAACTTGCAGGGCTGGAGATTAGAACCTAAGGAGATCACTTCTTCCTCTTCCTGCTTTGTTCTAAGGGAGCTGGCATGAATCCCTAACTGGAGAAGTTACCCAGGAGAATGGAAGCAAATGGGGGAGTTGCTGGCACTGATGTGATGCCTGGGGCTCATCTCCTTCCCTTTCCTTAGACACGCCAGAAGAGATATCACCTAGGATCTGGCCCTTCCTCATCACACGCCACCAGGCATAACATTTATATCACCAGAGAAACATAAGACCACCTGCCGCAATAACAAGATCCCAAGGAGTACAACTAGTAAAAGAGAAAGCAAACTGAACATGAAGCAGCTTATTGCAACAGATGGACCAGAAATTTAACATAAGCACAACACATATCCTCAAAGACATGGGGAGGATATTAGTAATACGAAGCAAGAACACGAAGCAGAGAAAAAGAAGCAAGTGTAAATTAGATGTGAAACAAATATTCATAATGGCTGCAGTGTCCTTGCCAAACATGCACAGCCTGAACCTAATCATGAGAGAATATCACACAACCCCCAAACTGAATGAGAGTCTACAAAATAACTCCCTGGTACTCTTCAAAAATGTCAATGTCATGAAAGTCAAGAAAGACTAAAGAACCATTCCAGATTAAAAGAGAATAAGGAGACATGACAAGTCGATGCAGTTCGTGATCTTGGATTAGATCCTGAATCAGAATTTTATATTTTTATTTATTTTTTTTGAGACAGGGTCTTGCTCTGTCACCCCAGATAGAGTACGGTGGAGTCAGCATAGTTCACTGCAACCTCAAACTCCTGGGCTCAAGCGATCCTCCTGCCTCAGCCTCCCGGGTAGCTGGGATTACAGGAGAGCCACCACACCTAGCTAATTTTTCTATTTTTTTGTAGAGATGAGGTCTCGCTCTTGCTCAGGCTGGTCTTGAACCACTGACCTCAAGCAATCTGCCCGCCTCGGCCTCCCAAAGTGCTAGGATAACAGGTGTGAGCCCCCACACCTGGCCTCTGAATCATAATTTTTACTTTTTCTTTGCTACGAAGCTGTGCTGTGCAATATGGTAGCCACTAGCTACATGTGTCTACTGCATGCTTGAATGTGGCTAGTTTGAACTGAGTGTAAAATATACACTGGATCATAGCATAAAAAAAAGAATGTAAAATACCTCAATAATAAATTTTTATATTAATTACATGTTGAAATGATACTATTTTGGATATTTTGGCTTAAGTAACATAGAGTACTGAAATTAATTTCACTTGCCTCTTTTCGCTTTTTTAATGTGGCTACTAGAACATTGTAAATTACATATGTAGCTTATATTTGCGGTTTGTGTTCTATTGATATGGTACGGTATTGCCATAGAGAACATTACAGGTACAATTCATTTGACCAAGGTATGCAGATTAGATAACAGTATTTCATCAACGTTAATGAGAAGAGTACTGTAATTTTGTAAGAAACGTCCTTGTTCTTAGGAACTACACACTGAAGTACTTAGAGGAAAAGGAGCAGGCACAATGGCTGCCACTTCTCATAAGTTCACAAAAAAATAATACTTATCTATATAGAATGATAACACGAAGGTGGCAAAATGTTAACAATTGCAAAGTCTGGTGAAAGATAATGGAAGTTCTGTGTGCTATTCTTGCAATTTGCATATACATTTGAAGTTATTTCAAGATAAAAGTTCACAATAAAACCCCCGCAGTGGTTGAAATAAACAGTGCAGGAGTTGGGATACAAGCCGAATGGTCAGCATGAAAGAAAGAACAAGCAGTCTGGGGCTAAAACTGAGGAACTCTACAGAGGCAACAAAAAGGTAGAAAGGGAAAGAACACGTAAAATAAAACCTAGATGCTAGGAAGGAGATGGGTAGAAGTGACAACACCTGAGTCACTAGAGGCTCAGGAAGAGAATAAAGGAGAGAAAGTATTTGACAACAAATAAATCTCCCAGAATTAAAGGAAGAGGAAAGGTCTCGTATTTAAAGGACTCAGAGTAGAAAACTATTTTTTAAGAAGAAAAAAAATCTGCACCCACTCACATTAACAGTGAGAATTAAGAACACCAAAGAGACAGTGAAGGATAAGAAAGAAAGAAAAATTGAGAGAAAGAGAGATCACCTAGAGAAAGAGTACATCACTTAGAAAGGAAAAAAATCAGATTGACGTTGGACTTCTAAACAGCTGGATATAAGGATACAATGTTTTAAAGTATAACATAAAATGGTTTTGAACCTAGGTCTTATATCAGCCATATGCCATTTAAACGTGACAGCATAATAAAAATATTCTCAGGCATATAAGGCCTCAGGGCGTTTGCCTTGCAAAGACCTATTCCAAAAATACTCTAGCAGAAAGTACTGAAATAAAAGAAATGCCAAACAGCAATGGGTGATCAAAACCTTAGAAAGTTTATGGCTGTGTTAAAAAAAAAAAAAAGCAAAGACTAAAGGAAAGAAAGGGAAATTATCCATACAATTCAGAAATAAAATTCCAGAAAATAGTCAATGTAAAGTATGTATTTGGGTAGAGAAATAGTAGAGACCAAAGGAATCAGAGAGTGCGCTGCAATGCTGGTTTTGTTCAAGGGAAGATATAAATGTTAAAATGTTTATGAAATCTACAGGGATAAATAAACATAAGTCTGTGCCATATGTTAAAGTAGTTACCATAAGAACAACAGTAATGACAAAAAGAATCAAATCACTTTTAAACCAGCAGAAGAAAGCTTAATATAAGCAATGGAAAGCAAAGCAGGTGCTGAAAAAAAAAAAAAGAGAAACAAAAAGAAAGAATATTCAGAAAATATAAAATAAGATGGCAGGAAAATTATGGTATGTCAGGAATCACAATAAATGTGGGGTAAATAGAATGAAACAAAAAACCAAGGCAGAGGGGTCTTTCATGGACCACTGATGCCTGTGTGTCATGAAGTGAGTAGCGTATCCCTTGGCATCTGAGGTGGAATAAGAAAATAGGCTTTCTAAAGTAAACATATACTAGGTTATTAAAAAATTAAAAACTCAGTAAATACAAAAAAGCAGAAATTATATATAACCTACTGTCTTACCGAAACAAAATTAGGAACAAAAATATAAATCAAAAATCCCTGACTACTTGGAAATTTTAAAATACTCTGCTAATTAACAAGTATATCAAGAAGATAAAATACACAAAAGTGCTCTATTAAGAAAACAATGAAAATGAGAACTATGTATTAAAATGCCTGGAAGGACTCAGAGCTCAACTAAGAAAATTCACAGCCTTAAGTGCATTTATTATTAATAACAACAAAAAAACAAAAAACAAAAATGGGAAAATCAGCATATTAAGTAAACAATATAAAAATTTACCGAAGGAACAAAGGGACAATCCAAAAGAAATAGAAGAGAACAGTATTGAATATATATAAAAACAGATGTATATAAATTAGTAAAGGGATAAAAATAGCTTTATTTAATGAGCTAACAAAACTTATTAGACAAAGCCAACACAGGTAAATTTAGTGAGGAAATAAAGGAGAATGATTTCATTGTACTCTATAGTTGTATGCTAAGAACTATGGAAATCTGAATGAAATGGATGATTTTTAAAGAAAGCAATAAAATCCTAAAACTAACATAAAAGAAAGAGCCTGAATATAACAATAACTGATGAAGAAATTGGAAGACAACTTCGAAGTGAGGATGGGAGAAAGTGCTCAGTATTTGTGGTTAATTCTTTCACAGTATAGGTTATTAATAGAAATGGGTAGATAGTAACTCACTAATTTACCAACTTCCAACCTAATATGGTCTTGAGATGAAAGTCAGATAAAGAGTAGATTTCAAAATCAGAAACTATTTACTAATTTCACTCTTGCATGTAGATGTGAAGAATTTAAAGACACTATCAGTGGACTACCACTTTAATGGAGTAGCATGGTAGAAAGAACAGTAGGGTCAGATGTACCTGGATTCAAAGCCTGGTTCTACTGCAGATTTGCTCTGTGAACTGGGCCTAACTACTAACCTTCCTGAGACTCAATTTCTTTTTCTATAAGTAGGGAATATAATATTCATCCTATGGGGCCAAGGCAAGAAATATTGAGAAAATGTATGCAAAAAATTAATATAGTGCCCTGAAAATAGTTATAATATTGGAAGAAGAATAATTATACATGTGTACTAAAGGAAAAAACATACCATGATTAAGTTAGGTTCATCACAGAAGAATAGTCTAGCAAATTGAAAACTAGTAATTATAATACTCCACAACAAAAGATTAAATAGTAACAATTATGTGTTCGGATCAATAGGTGACAAAATGGCATTGGAAAAATCCAACATCCATTTAAAAAATTAAAAATAGACATCTGTATTCAATATACTTTAAGCCAAGAGTCAATATTGTACTTAAGAGAGAATAAAGGCATTTTAAATGCAAATAGGAGCAAAACAAAGCAACCCATTTTTTAACAGTATTATTTAACATTGTACTGGAGGTTCTTGCCAGTGAACAAGAGGGAGACCATAGAAATAATGGAAGAGTAATCAGAAAAGAAAGACAAAAACATGTTGCTTTTTGCAGGCAAATGATTACATACATAATTCAAGGAATATGGGGCAAAACTATTTGTAAAAAGCATATAGATAAAATAAAAGTGAATAAGGATCAATAGCATTCTGTGTACTAATTAAAACCTGGTAGAAAACAATGAAAACCAAAAACCTCATTTATAATAACAAAAAATATAAAAAATAATCTTAGGAATTAACTTCATGAAGGGTATGCAAGAAAGAGACTGCAAATCTTTCATGGGGAAAGAAAATCATTTAGGAAAAATTAAAATTTGTTCAACTATCAGTGTTTACAGAAATTGCATAGATCTTAAAACCAGGAAACATAATCTGTGCAAATGTACTCCCATTTATTAAAGGATGGCCTTCAGCTGGGCATAGTGGCTCACACTTGTAATCCCAGGACTTGGGGAGGCTGAGGCCAGAGGGTTGGTTGAGGCCAGAAGTTTAAGACCAGCCTGGGCAACATAGCCAGACCTTATCTCTTAGGGAAACAAAAAGGGGTGGCCTGTTAGCTCAAATTCCAGAAATCACCTAACAGTTTGCTTATAACATTGCTCCTTTGAATACATTTTGGGTGAGATGGGAGCCTAGTGTTGGTAAAGGGAGAAGGGAATGAGACTTGGGAATGGCGATTGGATTGACACCTGTGTTTAGCCACAGACCAGAGAAAAGACATGCCATGTGGGTATCTTTAGGTCCTAGGGGAGCAGCAGAGGGAAGAAGCATTTGAGGGGATTAGGCAGAGAGTGATGCAATTCTGAGTAAGTCAAAGAAGGTGGCAGTATAGGGGAGATGTATGATCCTATACAAAATCCTGTAGTAATAACTGACTTTATTGTCTTTGTGAATTTTATTTTTTATTTTATCAAAACAATACATGTGCAGAGTCTAGGCACTATTCTAATTTCTTATTCTTTATTTCTGAAAACGTGGCAGTATCTGTCATGGTCCCGCAGGAAACAGATGGCATAATCGAATGGGACAAGAACAGAGATGAATGTGTGTGTTCAACCCTCCATGTTTAACCAGAAGATGTGATCACTGACTTTTGTCCTCAATTCCCACCCTTAAAAGAGTGAATTGTTGCTGTGAAGCTTCCCAGAAAGGTGGAAGGAAGAGAGGAGGAAGGGGAGGGAGCAGATATTTAATCCTTTCTCTTTTGCCCCTTCGTTCACTGAAACTGTGTATTATGACATACGGATCGGGTACCAAATTCTATTTCCTGGTGACATACTCTGTGACTCAGCCTGCTGGTGGCAGCAGCATCTCCCGTCCCATCTCAGCACTGGCAGCTGGGAGGCTCTGAAGGGCAGAATTACTCAGTTTTGGGAGGGGTTTCCCAGTGATGGAAGTAAGCAGTGGGATTATTTTTTGTTGAATGTTTGTGATGGTTAATGTTATGTGTCAGCTTGACTGTACCAGGGGTGCCCAGGTTAATCATTATTTCTTGGTGCATCTGTGAGGCTGTTCCCAGATGAGATTAGCATTGGAATCAGTGAGGTCAACAAAGCAGATGGCCCTTCCCAGTGTAGGGAGGCATCATCCATGTGACTAAGGGCCTAAACAGAGTGAACAAGCAGAGGAAGGAAGAATTCACCTCTATGGCTCTTTGCTTCCTGCTGGCCTGCTTGAGCTGGGACATTGGACTTCTCCTGCCCTTGGTCTAGGATTTACACCACTGGCTTCCTGTTCTCAGGCCTTCAGACTCGAACTAGAACTACACCACCAGCTTTCCTGGGTCTCCAGCTTGTGGATGGCA
Organism: Indri indri; assembly: GCA_004363605.1. Classification (NCBI taxonomy): domain Eukaryota; kingdom Metazoa; phylum Chordata; class Mammalia; order Primates; family Indriidae; genus Indri; species Indri indri. Next base: position 40,393 of record RJWJ010000423.1, read on the forward strand.
GAATGTGGGACTTCTCAGCCTCCATAATCATGTGAGCCAATTCCTCATAGTCAATCTCAATATGTAATTCTATCTGTCTGTCTATCTGTTTATCTATCTCTCTATTTAATCTTCTGTTGGTCTGTTTCTCTGGTGAACCCTAATACAATGTTTAATTATGCTTCTGAAGATAGACTGAGAAAAGAGGCCCGTGGTCCACATGTTAGCACTGTTCTAAGCACTGTGCTAAGGAGACCCATAAATGGGGAAAAAAACAAGGCGGCTAAACATTACAAAGCTAGCAATTCTTCCCAGCATAATTTTGGAATTGAATGCAATCCCATTTAAAATTCTAACAGGATCCTCTACTGAGCTTGATGAAATGATTTTGAAGTCATTTGTAAGACGAGAAAGACAATAATATTGAGGAATATTTTCAAAAGAAAGAGCACCTCCATTTCCAAGCAGGAAACCTGGCTTGCCTGCTTTGATGTTTCTTCCTCTTACTCCTCTGCAGCCAATCCATGACAGTCCGCCACTGAACAGTATGTCAGATCTATCCATTTTCTCCGTCACCATGACCACTGCTGCAGTCCAGGCCATGCCATCGTCCACTAAATCATTGCGACGTCCTCCTGACCCATCGTCCCACACACCCCGCCCCGCCCCGTCTGCTCTCCACTCAGCAGCCACGTGTGGTCCCGTCCCTCTCCTGGCCTGACCTCCTCTGTAGGTTTCCATTGCTCATCTCCTTCCACTCTCTCCCTTACTCATTTTGTAATTCATTCATTCATTTATTCATTCAACACTATTCAGAACTTTCAATGTGCCAGACAGTGAGCGAGGCCCTGGGGAGATAATGAGCAAAATCAGACTTGATTTAGGCCCACACCTAAGTGGCCTTAAAGGCAAAGGACAATAAACACGAAAAAGACTTAAACGTGTTAGTAATGAAACCAATGCCAATTTAAAATAAGATTAATTTTCTATAACTATTGAATTGTCAAAACCCAAACAAAAAAGGTTACATTGAAAGCTAAGGAGGCTGGGAGAAACAGATATATTTATTTATTATTATTAACATGGTGAATCGCTACAAATGTTTTGGAGAAGAATCTGGCAAGAGGTCTCAAGAGTGAAAAGAAAAGTTCATATCCTTCGATCCAGCAGTTTTCCTCTTGGGAAATTATTTCAAGGAAATAATTCTAAGGAAGAGAGAAGGGTGGAGGAAGACTTTACGTATAAAGTTTTTTATTGCAGTGCTTTCTGTGTTGGTAAAAGACCTGACATCACCTAGATGGTCAATAAAAGAATAGTTAGGGCTGATGCAGTGACTCACACCTGTAATCCTAGCACTATGGGAGTCTGAGGCAGGAGGATCGCTTGAGCTCAGGAGTTCGAGACCAGCCTGAGCAAAAGTGAGACCCTGTCTCTACCAAAAGGAAAGAAAAAAAATCCCAGTCGGACAATGGGGCACGCGCCTGTAGTCCGAGCTAGCTGGGAGGCTGAAGCAGAAGGATCACTTAGAGCCCAGGAGTTGGAGGTTGCTGTGAGCTACAATGACGCCATTGCACTCTACCCAAGGCGACAGAGTGAGACTCTGTCTCAACAACAACAAAACAAAGCAACTGAACACCTCTCCTCACAACCCCCCACCCCTTTAAAAAATAGAAAAATAAAAAAGAATAGTTAGATAAGCTATTTAGAGTAAGCTGATATAATTAATCAATGACTATGAAAATAAAATCAAACGCAAAAATGTAGAACACAGTGTGTTCAAATACAATGTGGAAACTCTGTATAGGGATGACTATGTGAGGGAATAAAAGTTGCCAAGTTTTGGAGTGGTGGATTTTCATGTGCTTGGACTTAATAATTAATAATTTTTTAAATGAGTTAACCCAATGGAAAAGATGGCCGAATTTCACTGTAAAATTAACTTTGATTATGTAGAATGCATTTCCCAGTAGCTATATTTATATTTTAGGCAATGTGTTCTCAAATGAAAAAAATAACTGGTCCTGGAAAAAGGTGTTCTTGTCATCAGTGGATATTTGTTAAATAGTATTAAAACTGATGTTGTATCAAGAATAGGGGAAGTTATGCAGCTTACGTTGCCAAGGGAGATTACAGAGTCCCTCTTGGGTGGAAGCATTTGTCAGAAACCCAAAAACTGTATTTCTTCAGAGCAGAAAGTAAAGAGACTAAGTCTCTTTCAGGCAACTCCCAAGCCCTTGGCAAAGACTGGGCATGTCTCTAGCCCCCAGGACACCCTTATGTGGTAACACTCCCAGGTCACCTTGTTCCTGTGAAGCGACTGCAGCTGGGACCTGCAAACTCACAATGCCCGGGACAAACACTGTGGGATCTGGCTGTTCTCCTGACGCTTCGGGGTTTAGGAACTCCACTCAGTCTCAGCACATCCAGACCTTCTCTATCTGACTTCTAAGTTGGGATCTCTGCAAAGTAGGTCTTTGTAGAGTGGGGCAAAGCTGTTCGGTATGGCACAGAATTTGGTGCCAGTTCAGTTGTTAGTACAGCAGAATCTTATTAAAAGATGCTTTGTGTATAAGATATTAATTTTACTGCAGAGGACGGAAGATTGATTGCCTCATGACAGCCCCCAGGGGAAGGCAACAGGGAATCAGGAGATCTAAGCTTTGACTGGGGTTCAGACACTCTCTGGCTACACTATCGGAGCCTGTAACTTCTTTGTGCTTCAAGAGTGTTTTACTTATAAAATTAGGAGGTAAAACTTATATGATCTAGCTTTAAAATGGATTTCTAGAACTACTCTATTGGAAATGTTTTAAAAGGATTTCACTATTTTCACATACCAGCAGGGACTGGCATCACAACAGAGAAGGAATGCCAGAGGCCATTTAGGTTATTCCCCTGCCTCCCTTCTTATCTCACCATATCTAGCCCCTCCTAAAGAGAGGGGTGTCATGACTGCAGAGTGCTCTTTATGCCATGGAGGGAATCCCAGAAACAGCATTTGGAACAAACTGTTTTGTATCATGGTTGAGAAGAGCCCCTGCAGATGCGGCCCACCACAAGAGACGGCTGACAGCACAACCGTGTTGCCCAATCCTTCCTGTACTGTGGATTCTCAAGGACAAATTACCCAAAGAGAACTGAAGGTCAGACACCTTAGGTTTCTATCTTATCCCATTGCAGAGGTTCTCAAAGTGTGGTCCACAGGCCCCTGGGGACCCTGAAACCCTTTCAGGGATCTGTGAGGTGCAAACTATTTTCATAATAATACTAAGACATTATTTGCCTTTGCAATGTGTCATTAACTCTGGTACTGAGCATGGATCAAGGCAGTGGCCCCGAACTGTATTGGTAATCAATGTATTCCTCACTGCCAGGTATTTACAGTAAAACAACAACAAAAGTCAGTTTCGCTTAAGAATGTCCTTGACGAAACAACAAAAATGATTAATTTTCTTAAAACCCTACCCTTGAGTACACATATTTTTATTATTCTGTGTGACTAATTGGGAAACATGCAAAAGCGCTTCTGCTATATACTGAAGTACTATGATTGCCTTGAATAAAAGCACTTACGCGATTCTTTGAGGCGCAAGCTGGACTGGTCACTTTTTACGTTCATAAAACATCGTTTTTACTTGAAAGAAGAAATGACAGACAAATTATGGTTATTCGGACTTGAGACTTTGGCATACATTTTCTCAAAAATGAAGCGAGTCTGCCACTTCAAGGAAAACAACCGACAGTATTTGTTGCCAATGATAAAATTCAAGCTTTCAAGCAAAAAATCAGAATTTCGGAAAACTTGTATCTGTTACTACGAACTTGATGGCTTTCCAATACTTAAAAACTTTTCTGATGAGATTGGTAGTGATATTAATGGATGTGATTTTCTGATATTGTTTAATGAACTGTCTCAACACTTGGATAATCTGCATAACTCAGTAAACCAATATTTTCCAAATGATCAATGTATGATGTTACAAAATTATGGATTTGTATTAGGTTATTAAATATGTAATGTCTGATTTCTAATCCAAAGTATAGTTTATTATATCTCAGACAAGAAGCAGTACAATTAATCAAAGTATGCACCTAATCTATCAACAGTTTTGCCATCTTAACAGTAGCTAGTTTATGCCAGCAGCAAAGAAGCCTGGAGAGTGACTGGCAGTGAAATTGCAAAAGGCTTTTTCCACAACTTCTTGAGAACTGAATATTTTTCCTTGCAAGAAGTGTTCCAAAGCCTGGAAGAAGGTAGTAGTCAGTTGCTGCAAAGGCTGATGAATACGGTGGATGACAGAGAGTTTCCCAGTCCAGCTTCTGTAGTTCGAGCAACGTTATTTGTGCGACACGTGGTTGAGCGTTGTCTTGCACAAGGATTGGCCTGTCTCTATTAACCAATCTCAGCTGCTTAATTGCAAGCATCTTCATCATTTCATCCAAATGACTGCATAGACATCGCTGTAATCGAATAACCAGGATTAGTGGATAATACCAATGCTGGACCACCAAACAGACACCATTAGCTTTTTTTGATTAATTATTTGGTTTTGGGCTGTGTTTCAGCTCTTCATCTTTATCCAACCATTGTGCCAAATGCTTGCAGTTGTCAAAAAGAATCCATTTTTCATCACATGTTACAATACAGTGTAGAAATGGTTCACCTTTATTTCCTAATAGCAAAGAAAGGCAACCATCAAGATGATTTCTCTTCTGACGCTTGTTTAATTCATGTGGAATCCATCTATCCAGCTTCTTTACCTTACCAATTTGTTTCAAATGGTCCAATATTGTTGGAATAGTAACATCAAACCTTGCTGCTAATTCACACGCAGGTTGAGATGGATTCACTTCCACTACAGCTTTCTCCCCATCATTATCCACCTTGGTCTTCGGTCGCCCACGTGGCTTACTTTCAAGATTAAAATCACCAGAATGGAACTTTTCAAACCACCGACGTACTATGTGTTCATTAGCCACATCCTTCCCAGACACTTCATTGATATTTTGAGCTGTCTGCACTGCATTGGTTCCATGATGGAACTCATATTAGAAAATAACACGAATTTTTGACTTATCCATGATTTCACAAAAATTGCTCTAAAAACAATGTAAAAGATAATCAGATGCCAAAACATGGGTTTCAAAGACTGAGGATGTCCCTTCACAATGAAAATAAAACTAGAAGTGTCAAAGTGAAATGTCACAGATATCAACTGTCAAACTTAGTACTTAAGGAAATTGGACATTTCATACTTAATAACCTAATACAAGATCCATTCAAGTGGAAGGTAAAACAATCCATTTTAATACAACAGAGTATAAGTTCATTCATATAGTTTCCTATTCTACATTTTAATTAATCTTTAAAACACTACCATTCATAGAGTTTTGGTGTAGGATAAAAGAAGATTATCCATAATTATCTGAAAAGGTTATTAAAATACTCTTCCCTTTTCCAATTGCATATCCATATGAGACAGAATTTTCTTTACATACTTCAGCCAAAATAATAGAGCACAACAGGTTGAATGAAGAAACAAAGGTGAATGAGAATGCAGGTGTCTCCAATTAAGCCAGACAGGAAAGAGATTTGCAAACATGCAAAACAATGGCACCCTTTTCATTAAACTTCTTTTGTTTTGGACAACATAGCTAATTTCCTAAAATATGTTAATTATGTTAACCTGTAATGAGTTTATTTTTAATTTACTATGTTTCTTTTAAAAATTAATAAATCATATTTTAAAATTTCTCAGTTTTAATTTTTGATACAGTGGACATTGATGGACTTAATCCATATAAACAGAAGTATACATAAGGGGTCCTGAGATTAAAAAGCTTGAGGACCACTGTCCTAAGATCCTGTGGAGAAACCAGTGTTGTGGATGACTCATTAGTAAAGGAGTGGGGGACTTGATATTTGTCAGTTTGCACTGTTGTGGGGAAGCTTCTCTGGGCTTGATGACAAGGGTTGATTATCAAGACAGAATCATCCCTGCAACAGCAAAAGGAAACTCATCTATGACCTAAGATTGGTAGAAATCACTTTTGAGAACATCGAATTTTCAGGGTCCTGATTAGATCTTCTCTGAGCCCTTCCAAATGGCTCAAGTACCCTGAGTGTACAAATTCACCCCTTTCCCTCCAAGGAAGGTGTGGCCCACACTCCCTGCTCAGTACTGACTGTGATGACTAGGTGTAGGCTAGACCTCTGCCTCCCAGGTCATAGTGAATGCCACTCTGAGTTCAACAATCAATACGTAGCGCTCGGGAAGGCACCAGGCTCTTCCAGGCACTAAGAATCAAAGATGAGCATGTCATGGCTTTTATCCTGGAGGACTTCTCAGTCTAGGGGGCTAAGAAAGACTCCCGAAGAAATAATTGCAGTATGATTTGATAAATGCTATTTTGTACATAAGTGATCAAATTTTCCCAACCAAAAATTAGGACACAAGCTGACAGACAATGTGCCATAATATCCGACAACGAAACAATCCTAGAAGATCTGGGACACACCTCTGCTATATTTATTAAGAAACTCCCAACAGCTCCACAAAAATTCTGTATAGATTTGTACTTGATTTGGATCCAACCCATGAGAACTGTCAGAAGACCCCAGATTTGTTACTTTGAAGTAGAAGGACACAAAACAATGGTTTTCTACATTCCCCCACCCCCGTATTCTGAGAAATGACAGTGGCAGAACAGAAAAGGCCAAGATGCTCCTTACGATCACAAAAGATGAGTAACGGGCTCCTAACATTTTATTTCCTCTGGTTAGTGGATGGGAGGGGCTGGAGGAAATTTTTTCCATCATCCTTGTTCCAAGTGTTTTTTTCCCCCCAGTGAGAGAGTCCAAGTTTGTTCACGCAGGTCTCCCACACCAGCTGAAGCAGATCAGGCCGAATCCCAGAGTCAGAAGAATGAGTTAGTAAGAGGCTTCAAAGATCCCAAGCCTTGATTGCATGTGGGTAAAATTAAACAACAGTGCTCTTGATCTGTCAGCAAATGTTAGAGTTCCCTCTGGGTGGGCTGGTTGGGGATCACGGAGGTTCTGGTCTGGCCTGAGTCTTTTTAAAATCCCAACCATGTACCCTCTTCTCCCCTTGCCTTTGGGACCTGACCCAAATCCCTCTCCTTTAATCTCTTTCTCCCATTCCTACTGTTCTTTCCCAGCTGTGGTAACTCCAAAGTGACATGCACAAGAACAAAACAGACAATGAACAGAACAAACATGCTCAGTGCCACCCACGGACATCCTGCCACCCACATTCAGAGAGAATGGGCAACACGGGGTCCCCAAAGCAACCCGAACTAACGGCAGGACAAGAAGCCTGACAAACCCTTCTTCACATCTTGGATTCACTACTTACATTTGACTGTGGGCAAATCGTGACATCTCTCTGATCCCCAGTGAGCTCACCCACAAAAACAGGGTATTTTGAGGATTAAATGATATAACATATGTAAAAATGCTTGGTTGGTACACAGTAAGCCTTCACGGTTGTCATTTTCACATTGTTCTGTGTGATTATTTGATTAGTGTCTGTCTCCTCACTCACCCCTGAGTGGTGTGAGAGCATGGGCTGCATCTTTTTTTGTTCACTATTATATCTCCAAGGCTGAACACAGTGCCTGTCACATGTTAGGCATTTGTTGAGACAACTGTATGATCAAATTGCATGATCCTGATTAAAGATCTACTTCAAAGTAACAAATCTGGGGTCTCCTGACAATTCTCATGGGTTCGTATTGGCTATCTGGAGCACCGTGTCATGCAGGGATTCTAAGGTGGCAGCCAGAATCAGTAGGGAAAGGGCGTACTGATTGATTACCAGTGCCTACTGTGGTTGAGTATTTGTTGACCTTGATCTGTGGAGTCAAGGGCACATCCCTTTTGCCAGCTAGTTCTAGCACCAATAGGCCTGTTGCATAATTCATGGAGAGGGTCATTTCAGGAGGATTGAGGTTACCAAATGCCAGACCCGAAGATAAGCAGCATGACTTCAGGAAAATTTTTTTTAATCACAGGTAAGAAAACACTTAGAATAATGCTATGCAAAGAAGCTAAAAGCATAGCCCTATTATGTCTGCCTGTCTCAGTGAATTTACTACGTACTTTGAATGCACAAGTGATGAATCAGTGGATAACAGGGAGCAGATCTGACCCACTGCAGCCAATGTGCCCCACGACCAGACCAGAACTTTGGCAACGTGGTTTCCCCCAACCCACAAAGCAGCTACTCTACTCACGAGGGTAATCCTTTGGGTGTGTCTTCTCAGACCAATTCCCATAAAATGTGAGTCTGTACTTGGCAGTTCCACAGGCACAGCAGTCTAAGATTGGTTTGTCAGTCACTCCGTCAAACAAGGAATCTGAAAAAGGAAAGTCGCCAAGTGAGAAAGCAAATGTCAGTTGTGTGTAAGGCAGCGCCATAGTGGTTTAACCCCTAGGACTAGAAGACGCAGTTTTCATTGAGTAATCAGACTCAGGTCTGTACTTATGCTAGACAGAATTTTATAAAACTCTAAGTATGGTGACAATATTTTACAAGTTAAAAAAAAAAAAAGATTCAGAGATTTTGCTCTAATAACTTGAGGAGCTTTATGGGACCAAGAGGGCAGAATATTTGGTATGGGGGCCATGTTGGGACACCAGGGGGAAAACTCACTTAATCATCCTTTCCGGACTTTGGTCTCCTTCCCCAACTCTCTTACAGCAGGGTTTCACTACCAAATTTTAAGAGGAATACACATGTGTGTTTTCTCTAAGAAATATGCTCTGGGATCAAAATGCCAGGACTAGAAGGAGCAGCTTTGAAGCAGAGCAGTGAGAACAAGAAGAGAGACATAAAGTACTGCTGAAATGGGGAAAAAAAAAAATACACGCATATATAATCACATCACTTCTTATCACACTTTCAGAGACTTTACTGAAAGTCTCTGAAGGGTGGGGGTGAAAACACATTCCTAAGTTCAGGTTTACTGTACTTCTGGATATAGAAGCAGCCAGGAACATCTTAAGATTCCCTCTCAGCCCCCATTTTTAGCTGTGAATAGCTGATAAGTGGGGAAGAGAGATTACATGAATAAATTCAGTCTTTCCGATTGTCAAACCCACATCCCTAACTGCACATTGTTGCTTTTAGTCTGCTCTGCTTCCTGCAGGATGAAAACAATGACTACAGATGCAACTTGCTTCAATTGCTTATCTTCAGTTCACCTTGCAGTATTAACATAAATGGTTTTTTTTTTTTTTGCAAGTTGGACATTTATTCTTAAATATTATACAAAGAGCAGCAACGAAAAGTATAAAACTTGTTCTGAGTGTCAGGAAGAGCATTTTACAAGACTTCTTTTTGGAATTCACTGGGTTCGTTTGGTTTGAATATGTAAAATCAGGGGTAGAAGTGAATTCCAGGTTCTAGGGTAGAGGCAAAAGTAGGAGACGTTGTAATAATAACTGCAATGTACTGAGTCCTTGTATGTGTGATCCCTTTCCATATATTGTCTCATTTCATCCTAATAATCCTAGGAGGTACTTCAGTTACCCCCATTTTATAGGTCAGTAAACTGAGGCAGATGAGGTAACCTGCTCAAGGTCACAAGGTTAGTGAGAAGTGCAGGCAGAACAGGAGCTCAGGACTTTTTGGGTCCAGAGCCCACGCTCTTAATCTCTGCACTGTGTCACTCCAGGAAAGACCTCTGGATAGATCTGTGTAAACACCAACAAGGGAAAACTTTTTTGTTTGTTTCTGTTTTGCTTTTTCCAAATGAAGAATAATACATTTTAAAAAACTGCCTTCCTACCTAAATCGCCCAAAGAAGAGGGCTGTGACCACGCAAAGTAGAAATCGTTGTTTGGCTACTTTTTGTACACTTGGGAGAGGCCCAAGCACAGTCCGTGCCTAGGAGCAAGCTCCCTGTCACCTTATGTACATGAAGCTCGGATCTGACTCCTGTGTGAGCCACTTTGGTAGATAAGGGACAAGCCATGCTGAATATATTTCAGGAAAGGTAGCATAAATCAGTAACTCCTGAAGAATTTGTCTTTTTACATTCCCATTACGATCAACGATATTGTTAAAAACCCTAAATTAGCTTTGAAAAAGGGATTCAGAACTAAGAGATACATGCTGGGGTCTCAATTGTAACTACTGGGGGTTGTTAAAAGGAGGCAGCAATAATCTCTCCAAGAACCAAAAGAAGGCCGATTGGTAGCTTTACCTTATCAAGAGGGCTTTCAGATGTAGGTGGTAAACGTAAAGATATTTCCAAGCATTCAAAGGAATGCACCTATAAGAAGCCTTTTGTATTTCCAAAGAAAAAGAAGCTTCCATTTAAAAAATAAATTTCCAAGTTTGAAAATAAAAACAGACATACTGTTTCCTACTGAGGAAAAGCCTATGGAAAATGAATCAGGCTTTCCGAGGGCAGTTATAACAAGTGTCAACTCCCTCCTCTTCTACCCAGAGCAGGGCCTGCCAAACACAGGCAGCTTTAGGCCCTGGAGCATCTCCTGAGTTGCCCTCTCTTCCCACGTCTGCCCTGAATCCACTGACTTCCTTTTCAACTCTCTTCCTGTATTCTTTGTTCCTCCACCCTTTTTCTGCCTTTCGTCATTATCCCTTTTCTGTTCACATTTTCCTCTTTTCTCTGCTTTTCCCTTCATTTTCCCTTCTCTTGGTCTCTCTCCTTTAATTTTGACATGATATTAAAGTATGTGTATATATATGTTTATTATAGGTCACCTTTTTGAATATTTTGTTTCTGTTTTTAATTGTAAGTAATTTAATGTTTATGCCGTTTTTGAAAACTAATGACCACCATTGCTTTTTATCTGTGCAGCTCTTAATGTTTCCTCTATGGATTAATGGCTTTAATTGGGAAAAAAAAATAATAGATTTTCTCTCCCCCTTCTTGATAGATTTGATTTGACCCAACAAGGAAGCAAAGACTGTAGACACCTTAATGGGAGAACTAGAGATAATTAAGTGAGTGTACACATTTTAAAAATCCCTTTGCACTTTGTTTACATTTTAAAGACTTTCTTAACATGATTCGCTTTGCTAACTGATGGATTTCCTCGTGGGTCTGCTGTCTCCAGAGATTATCTACAATGATCCCGCAGCCCACTGTCTTTTTTAGTCTACCGAGTTGCCATTGGCAAGCAGTCTTTGTATGTGGAAGCGTGATCAGTCATTTTGATAGGATCTCTGTCTCACAAAGGAGAACTGAATAGAGATTTGCCGCACCATTTTATTGACACCGTATCTACAGAATTGTAGCATACCCATAGCTTAGACAAGGCTTCACACAACATCAGGATTGAGGCTTTCGGGAAGTGCACGTTAGTTAATGATTGCTGTCAGTACATGGGGGTGTCAGTGAAATGTCTCCTAAGAACCCTTAAATCCTGGAAATAAGGCTGTCCTCTGATAGTCAGACCACACCACAGCAGTATGATTAGCCATCTGTGAGGGCAGACCAAGAGGTGGCTTGTAAATGTGTGATCCAGAGTACCCATAACACAAACCCACAGCACCTAGATGTTATCTCATGGAACCAAGGCAGGAATGGGATTGTCATTGAGGAACCAAGAGCCTCTCACTTGAGATGCGCCCTGTTTGCAGAAAGGCTGGGTGAACTTGTGGGCAATTGGACGTAGGAAAGGAAAGCCCCAAAAGCCACATGTGGTGGTGCCCGCTCAGAAGCTGGGCCAAAGCTCTGGCTTGCAGGTTCCAGCTCTCTGGCCCGCAGGTTCCAGCTCTCTGGCCCCTATGGGAAGTAAGACCCTAATGCAGGGCATCCAACTCTCTCTCCTTTGCTGTTTTCTGGCTCTCCAGGCAATCCTCCACAGACGACCTAGTTTCTACTCAAGTTCTTCTACAGGAGGACAATGCATCGATCTGCCAAAGGCACTGATGCAAGCTCCTGAATTAGGAGGTAGTTGATTTGATAGAAAGGCATTGGTTAAGGGGACTGGCTCCTAGCTTCAAACCCTGCCCTCTACTACTAGCTGTATGATGCCGAGGGGGCTATTTAAACTTTCTGTGTCTCAGGCTCCTCATCTATAAAGTAAAGGTAATATAACAATCTTTACCATATAGAGTTGTGCAGATTACATGATTAATGCATGGGAAGTGTTTAGAATACACCTACATGCCTGGCATGTAGCAAACACTCAGAAAACATTAGCTTTTATTATTGTTTTCCTGGAAGACCTTTATCAGCCTTTCTTTTTCTTAATAGCTTATAATTTTCTAGAGTTGGAGAGGATTATTTCTTCTCAAAAGACTAATTGCTCTAAATGCAAATAAAAATTCTGCTAACGTAAATAGAAACGAGATAGTTAAACTGTATAATTATAGAACATCTTCTATTTTCATTTAGTTATCTATTGACTTCTAAACACATTCAGATGTTTAGGGTCTTAATTTTTTTTTATAGTAGATTAATGGACAAACTTTCGGATGTAGATAACAAGAGCTAACACTTCTATAGATAGCATTTACTATGTGCCAAGGAGGCACTGTACTATTGTACCTATTGAAGTCACATGGCTAGAAAGAATAGAGGCAGCTTCAAACCTAGGCCTGATGTGAATCCAGGCCCCGGCTTCAACCTTCCTAGTCTAGTTGATCTCCATGAGCTTTGTTATTACGGACGGCCTTCACCCTGAGGAGAGGAGGTGGATGAGCTTGCAAATCTACGGGTCAGATCATTTAATGTGGTGAAATCACAAGGTCAATGCCCCCTTGACATCCGTATGTCCTGCTGGTCTTCCCTGGAGAAAAGCTCCTCATATTGTCCAGGTGCCACACAAGTTCCTGCTACTGATTTTTCCAGAGAACCATTATAGACTTTCTAAAGGTGAACAATTGTGCATTCCTTAATTAAGTCCTGTGAATTATTCCAAGGAACCTCTTCAGAATAATCACTGTTTCACAAAAATAAGAAGACGACACCAATATAAGGTACATTATCTCCTACCCAGGGAATCAAGCTGAGTAATTAGAGCTTAAGGCGGATCCAATTATCCACAGCACACAGCCAGATTAAAAATCGGAGCTACGTGAGGAAGCAGAACCCAGAGGAACTCAGAAAGCCCCATCTTCTTAATTCCTGCAGCAGAATGAGCTGCCTTCCGCATATCTGCCCATCCACCCACGCTGTCTTACCTTGTTCACAGAGTTTCTTGGTCAGAGAGCCCTCATCTTGAAAATAAATAATGCGTTTTTGTACAATGCTGGCCCTGTGGAGAAAGAAGACACAAGAACAGTGGTGAGAAGGGAAGGAGGGCAGGTTTAGGGGATCAGTCAGACATGGTCCTTGCCTGGCCACCTATGGCCGTGTGGCTTTGGGTGAGTCACCCCAACCCTCTGTGCCTCAGTTTCTTCATTGGAAAATTGGCATAATAATAATACCTACCTGATGGGGTTGCTGTGAGAACTAAGTCAGAAAATATATGTCAAGAGCTTAGCACATACCTAGAAACCACTCAATATTAGTTACTGAGTTGGTGGTGGTCATAATATTATTGTTAAGGTAAGAAAGTAAACTAACAATATTGTAATAACTTTTCTCAATGGCTCCTTTTACTCTACTTTTCATATTAAACTATTGAGGCCATTTATAGATCAACCCAATTCAAATCACAGAAGCATGTCAAATCTTCCTGGAGGAGAAAAAGGAATTTAAAAATATTTTTTGATTTGTTCTGAAAATGTCATTCTGTATCTTTCCTGAAAGTCTAGACAAAACTGTCTCCTACATTCTGAACAAAGACAACTTCAGCTGTTACATCTCTCTCTTAAACTTGTCAGACACAGGATCTTAGAATTTGGAAAGAATAATTTTGAGGTTGAAAAATGACTTACTTTCTGGCTAGCACATATTTTCTCTTTAATTTATGATTGTGGAGACACGCTACTTCTCCTCCAACCCACTCTGTCGTTTACTTTCGGCTGGACTTGAAGTTGAATCCTGAAACCAGTGTTCCAGTGATGTGAAAGTCTACAACACCTAAAATGAGACAATGCCAGTGGATCCTGGGCCACTTCTATTGATTTTCTTCAGCAACGCTACTCAGTCAAAAGGTAATTTTCACTTCGATTCGCCTTGCTTAACAGATAAAGGGATCCCATCACTCTATTACAGCTGACCGCACTGAACAAGCGTTACAGCCACACAATCTGCCCTGTGTCATGTGATCTCAACCCAGGACCGGGCCCATGTGTGATGGATCCGCCGAGTACAAAGGCAATTTTCTTGATGGTTTGGGTCTAGGCCAGGATGACTTTCCAAAGAAATGTCTACTCAACATCCAGTCTTGCACAAGACAACACAATTTAGACCAGCCTACAGATGGCTTTTACAGTCTTTCCCTACCCAAGAGAGGAGATGTTGAAATAAATGAATGAAATATGCTTCCTGTCTATACAAAGCTACTTTGATCATTTATTCTGTTGACCACTAAGCAGAAAAGTTTCCTCAGGCCAGAGAGAATAACAAGCATCCCCACCCCAAAGACAAATAACAAAGCCTTTTGTTAGTCAGAGCATCTCATCCCCTCCAGCAGTGCTTTTCAGAGAGTCCCCCACTCTGGGCCTCAGGGACCTCTATGGGAGACAAGGGGTAGGCTTGGTAGGAAGTATCACAGGCCCCACATTGCTGCTTCAAACAAGGCTCCATCCTTATTTCAACCAAAGCAGCTTCCTCCCCCATTTGTCTTCCTGTTGTATTTGCTGGTGTCTTTCCAACAAATAGTTGTTGGGGGCCTGCTTAGTAGCTCACACTGAGAGAGGTGCTGGGGACATTGTCAGGAACAAGACAGATGGGGCCACACTTCGCTTTCTCAAAGTTTACAGCCTAGTAGGGGAGAGCACCAAACACCCAGACCCACAGCTAATCCCTTAGTACAACTGTGATTAGGTGCTACGAAGGAGAAGCCCGCAGAGCACAGGAGAGCATAGGATAGGGCATCCTGACCAACCTGGGAAAGGCTCCCTCCAGAAGGGGTGGCCGAGTTGAGTTCTGAAAGAGCTGACTAGGAGCTAACTAACTAGGCAAGTGGGAGGGAGAAGAAAGGGATAGGGCATCCCTTATAAAATCCACTAGGTGGGGAGGGATAGGGGATCTTCGGAGGAGCCATGAGTGATGAATCAGGGAGGTAGAACACGTTGAGCATCCCTAGTCCAAAAATCTGAAATCTGAAATGCTCCCAAATCCAAAACTTTCTGAGTGCCAAAATGACACAGTGGGAAATTGCACATCTGACCCCATGTGACAGATCTTAGTTAAGACGCTTCTCAGTAGCATATAAATTCAGAGTCAGGAATGATGGTGATGCCAAACAACAGATTGTCCACGTGGGTGGCTGAAATAGTGACATCTTTGCTTTTTGGTGGTTCAATGTACACAAAGTTGTTTCATGCACAAAAATGAAAAATATTGTAGAAAATTACCTTCAGGCTATGTGTATAAGGTGTGTATGAAAAAATAAATGAATTTCATGTTTAGATTTGGGTCCCATCCTTAAGATATCTCATTATGTATATGCAAATATTCCAAAATCTGAAAAAAAATCCCAAATCCAAAACACTTCTGGTTCCCAAGCATTTCAGATGAGGGATCCTGAACTTGTATGAGATGAGCTGGGGAGGTGAGCAGGGCCGCATTACCCAGAGCCGGCAGGGAGATGGCACTTCGCTCCAAGTTTAATGGGGTCTCTTTGAAGAGTGTGCCCTGAGGACTGAGATGATCAGATTTGCTCTTTTAAAAGAGCACGTGGGACATAGTAGAAATGGGTTGTGTGCAGCTACAGTGGACGGAGTTCCACGCAAATCAAATTTTGTCGCACGAAGTTCTTTTGCTGAAAAGGTTTGAAAACCACTGATCTACGTGATCAAATACAAACTTATGGTATTCAAGGGTCTTTATAATCTCCCCCACAAACCCTCCTGGCTTCATTTGTCACTACTTCATGCCAAACTTTCTGGGTTCCAGACTTTGGGTTTTTATTCTTTCTGTCTCAACACCTCTTCCACTCCAGCAGGCCTCTGCCTGCGCTGCTTCCTCCGCCAGAATCGCCCATAACCAGTCTTTGCTTGCATCTGTCAGGAATACTCTGAGTTTTCCTCTTCCCACTGTGAATAGGAGGACAGTAGCAAGTCCCATGATTTAAAGGTGTGATCAGGCTTAGAAAAATAATTGCCTCTAAATTTTTGAAAAATGTGACTGTAAAGATTTGGGAGGCCAGAGATGGAAAATATGTATTTCCTCTAAGATGTCTCAGTTTCCTGCACCCCTTGATGTTTTATAAAGTCTAAGGCAGCCCATTCCCTTCTTAAATAATCATTGTCATTTCTGAGTCCTTACTATGTGCCGGTCACTGTACTAAGGAGGCATGTTATGTACTTTACCTTATCTAACTTATGTTTTACATACAGGACAGGTCCTCAGATTCCTCATCCAAAATCCTTGGGCTGGATGTATTTTTGAATTCCAAATTTTTTAGATACTAGAAAGTTAAGATAGTACATATTCCACGAATAATCCTATAATCGAACATCCATATTCTGCAGCAAAATGCTCAATTATTCATATTAAAGGGTAAATAAAAACTATAATATAAATAATTTCACATCAGTTTAGGTCAGATTTGGCAAACTTGTCCAATTTTCTTGTTTACACAAGGATTAAGATGAGGGTGTGTGGCTATTCCACCTTTGTCTTATAGGGAAGGATGGCTGAGATGCAGGGAGGGTAAGTAACTTGCCAGGTTTTGAAGATCCTCCTGTCTACCTCCAAAGTCCATGGTCTGTCTTAACACTCAGAGAGGTTGAAAAGATTCAAGGTGATCATGTATATAAAGTACAATTGACCTGTGAGATAAGTAGTTTTATGAAATATTATCCCAAATTAATTTTCCTTGGACTCATTTTAGCATCTCACAGAACAACCATGGAAAGCTGAGACCTTGGTGGGTTTCCCTGGAGCCAGGTCACGGTCCATTGAAGAGTTTCATGAAAAGGTTGAGCTTGGCCAATGGCTTCAAACTCTATGGAGTCAAATGGTGGGATACAAGTTCCATTCTCATCTAGTCCCCATGATTGGTCCTCATCTCTGTCCAGCCCTTTCAAGCACTCATTCCAAGACACACTCCATATCCCCTCTGTCCATGGGGCTCCTTCTGCCCCTCCCTGTGGCTCCCCAACACACACACACACGTGCACACACACTCTTCAGTTACCTGACTCATACCCAACAAAGATGTCCCTTCCTTCAGGCCGATTCCTTGACCCGGGTGTCCTTTCTATGAAAGCCTCCTGGGCTTCTCCTAGCACAGCACTTATTAACCTGTGTTGTCATTGCTTTTCTGTCTCCTGTGCTAGATTAAAAGTTTCTTAAGAACAGGAATTGTATTTTACTCATTTCTTTCCAATACTGGGATTCAAGGAGAAGGAATAAGGCTTGGGGGAAGGGAGAGAATTTGAGATTGACGTGGCTATAGGGTGATGGTGGTCAGTCTAGCAGGGAGTTAGACGTAGGGAATTATAACTCGGGAGAAACGCAAGGGGCTGGGAGTCGCCGGGCCTAGGTAAGAGTTGAAGCATTCGGGGTGGCCGATGTCACCCAGGGACAGTGTGCAGAGTGAGAAAGAGAGTCGAGCTGAGCCCAGAACTCTGAGGAAGACCAAGATTCACCTACAGAGATGCCAGCAGAGACCAAGACTTTGGTTCGCTTGGTTGCAAAAGTTTCTTTTTATTACTCATTTGGTCAAATCCTGAGAGAATTTTATATTCTGAGAAAATACATTTTACTTTGAGTCTATTCCCATCAAAACTGTAAAACTCAGCTGAGGTTTATAAATCATATTATCGTTCAGAAAAATAATAGCTTTACAAGACGAGAAAGCTATTAGTAAGAATTCCCTCAGCATTTCAAAATGACAAATTTCTCCCATTCTGTGTTGCAATTTGGCAGTCCTGTTGCATAGCATTTATATACTGAATGCTCTCTTATCATGAGAGAGTGTGTTAAGGAAATCTAAATTAAATTTCTCAGTATGTTAGCTTCTCAAACTTTGGAATATTGAATTCTAAATAACTCACTAATCATTTCAAAAGTTTTCTTTTAAACCTAAAGTGAACATTTCCAGAAATGTCATCCTGCCTCTCTTACATGCTCAGCTCTTTTCTGTCTGAAGGGTTTATTCATTTGCTATTCTTTTTCCTTGGGGAATTCGCCTGTTGGGGTGAAGTTAGAGTTTGCTAAGTTGTGGATTTGCTATTTAGTGCTGAAATGGGCTGGGATCCCTGTTCCCAGGAAGAGGGAGATCTCAGAAAGTAAAGTACTTGAGAGAGATCAGGTCATGAAATGACTTAAAAAATACACCTGGACCCTCAGTGGCTGGGTCACTTCCACGTACAGACAATTCATGTAAGGTCCTACTGCAGCATGTTGCACAGAATAAATATCCGGTACGCTGTGGCCATTATCATTGCTGTTGTTAAATCACCAGCCCCTAATGAAGTGCTTGGCACATAATAAGTGCTTAATAAACAGTAGCTATTATTATAATTGATGTCAGGTCTGTCTCCTTTACTCAGGGATGGGGGAGTGAGGGTATTACCTTGGTCAGCTGCTTCAGGCAGAGATGATAAATTGCCAAAATAAAGCCCGGCTTTGTGGTCTGTAGACTATTTGTGCCAACCTTCTTCCCAATTCCAGTAAAATCCTTATTACTGAACATTTCTTGGAATAGCTTCTAAAATTCCTCTATGATCTTGGGGATGTTTTCCATAGAGGTGGTCCAGTTTATAACCAGCGATGTCTACTCCATTCTACCAATGAAAGAATAACTGTGGGAGGACGCAGGAATAAAATATTGAAACCATAAGGATGGTAATGTCATCAGGTGCTGAGGCTATCTGCCTTATTTTACTTCACGAGGATGCCATGTGCTAACCGGACCATGGCTGCATATTAGTCGAGAGGCTCTGTGTGTCATGCCAAGGTGCAGACTTTTACCAATCTTTTATACGGCTTTAAGTGGGTCTGAGGAAATGGAGCTATCCAGGAGTTGACAGGTATCCCAGCAGCCCATAATAATGCACCCATGGGAGAAGAAAAGTGAAAACTTATCTGCAGGGATCTATCTACAAGACATACAAGAACTCCATGACTGCCCAAAGGTAAGGTCCCAATCTCTGCTTGGGGTCACAAGCAATAGATTCAGAGACTGGTATAGTCATCTACCATGACTGCAAAGAAGCAATTCTGTATAGCTGCTGTGAGATTATTCATAAAACATTTACTGAGCACTTGTTTTGTGCCAGGCACTTTGTTAGGAGCTAAAAATTCAAAGATGAATAAGAAATGGTGCCTTCCAGTAAGGAGTTCCTATTCCAGAGGGTGAAAAGAGAGAAACAGAAGAAGGCAACTGGAAATCAACGTTGAGCATGATCATGGAGGAGCCATGGCAGGCAGAGGCAAAGTGACTGACTTCACAGTGGCAAGGCTTCCAGAGGAGGCGATGATGGGGCACTGGAAACGGAGACTCCACGAGACACGTGGTGGGGAACGGTATCAGGACTTAGTGACTTACTGGATGTGGGGCAGAAAGAGAACGTTGAACCTAAGATATGTTACTTACTTATTGTTTATTTAATAATTAAGCACTTTTCGAAGTGCTTCACAAATATTAACTCATGTAATCTCCCCATCAGCCCCAACCGGTAGGCGTGACTATCATCCCTGCTTTGCAGATGAGATACCTGAGGCAGAGGGAGGCGAGAAATCTGACTCCCCATATAAATCCCCAATGACTAGGCAGAGGAATGGTGATACCAGGGATTGAAACAAAAAACAAGGAAGAATTTTTTTTAATTTTTAGAATTATTACTGAGATAATCATAGATTCACACATAGTTGTAAGAAGTAATACAGAGAGTTATACTCTTTGCCTGGTTTCTCCCAATGGTAACATTCCACGAAACTTAAGTATAATAGCACAACCAGGTTATCGACATTGATATAATCCACTGGGCTTAAAGTCTGGGGCCAAAATGGTGCAATGGGGTTAGATGAAAGCCTGATCACGCCATTCTAAAGAAACTGTGCCTATGACAGTCTGCCACTCCCTGTGACAGACATACCCAAATGACTCTCAGAACAAGTCTATTAGAAGCCCAATCGGAGAATCATCAGTCAGTGCTTGGTATGGGGACCCA
The DNA here is from genome assembly GCA_004363605.1 of Indri indri. Lineage (NCBI taxonomy): Eukaryota > Metazoa > Chordata > Mammalia > Primates > Indriidae > Indri > Indri indri. Next base: position 60,612 of record RJWJ010000423.1, read on the forward strand.
GTGGCAGAAAGGCCATTTCTGGCTGAGATGGGGTGGAGGCAGGGGTAGAGTTGGGGGACATGTTGGTAGGAATGGGGCCAATCAGATAAAACTTCTTGGAAAAATGGCACTGGAGCTGGACGTGGAGTCCCAGAGGCTAGGTCTACAACCAGGGACAGGAACGTTGCAGTAGTTAGAGCTACATACCAAAGAGAGACAGTTGGCAGGGCCACCATGCATGGGCCTTGGAAGCAACGACCTCTGCCCTGAGCAGACACCTCAACCTGACAGCGGCATGGGCTTTGCATAGCGTGGCACACCCACGTGCAGCTTAGGCTATGACCAGAATCTGGCTACACGGTCAGTTCGGTTCTTAGCAAGACTACAACCCAGTTCCAATCTCGTATGGCCACTAGGTTTCCAAAGCTCTTGATTCACATCATTGATCAAAGTTGCATCTACAAAGATCTGGTTCCAATTTTAATACAAATTAGGGGAAAACTAGTTTTAGCCCTCGGTTTATTTCCTCCTAGAGTCTTAGCCTGGCCCTAGGGATAACAAACTTAGCATGGTTCCATTTTCTCTCATTACTGTTCAATCTTAGACCTCATCTTTCCCATATATCTTGTCAATACTATTACTCTAGCACTTTAAAATTTACACACCCCCCAATCCAATGGAAAACTAATGTGGTTTTGATTTTTTATATAATATGAGAGATGTAAAAAGAATAGAATAAAATTAGATTGTGTTTTAAAAGAAGTAATTTAGATGTGAGAGGTATTAAAACCAGACAGACATTCATTTACTCATGAATTTGTTTAACAGAGTAGGTGCCGTGAAGCTGTGTCAGGACTTGGAGGTACAAAGATGAATAAGACGTCGTGTGCGTGATACCAAAAAGCTGACAGGAGGGCGGTGTGTAATCTGATGAGTCAGGGTACTGTATAACAAGCACTATGGTCTACCAACATCCACTCCTTCCACCTTCCGCGTTTGCAGAGCCGTCATTTTGTTTGGGGTAGTGCCAGGTAGGCCAGTCATGAGAGTCCTGTTCCTGTTTTCTCAGCCTTCCTTGCAGCTGGAGGAAGAAAACAAGTGACCCACATGTGGCCTCAGTAACATAAGGAGAGGCTTGTGGGATGGAGGGGAGACCTTCTGAGCAAGTTTTGCTTTCCAGAGAGAAGAAATTAATGACCCATCCTGGCCTGTCCCTCTTTTTCCAACCTTCATTACAAACACAACGTGTGAAACAAGGCAGCCATTTTGCTACCATGAGGAAAGGGCAAGGAAAATCACAGACAGCGTTTAGTTTCTGAAACAGTATTAGCAGTCACTTACCTCAGGCCTTCTTGTTATATGAGAAGAATAAACCTCTATCTGTTGAAACTATCATTAGCCAAGTTTTCTAATGAACACTGCTCTCTACCATCTGAAAGAGGTCTGAATAAAGTATCATGGGATACGGAAGAGGGCAGTTCAGAAGGTCAGAGGAGCCTACAGGCCACCCGAGGACGTACTGGGAGCCACTGAAGGTGTTCGGTGGGAACGAGAGGCAGGGATACTTTGATCAGAATAGTCTCTGAGAAGGACAACGGCGGACAAGACCTTAAGAGAGGGCCTTGGATTTGGGAACCAGAGGTCCCTGCCGCCTTGTGCTGGGGCAGGCCTCCGAGTGTGCCCTCCAGTCTGGAAAGGGCCATGGCTGTAAAGGGAAGGTATGGTGGGGGCTGGGGGTGGGAGTTTGACAGGAAATTGCTGGTGAGGGAAATATTCTGTTTTCTCTGGAGGAAGCTTTCACATGCCTGGAAGCTAAGGCTGAGGAAACAGTGGAAATCCTTAGAGGTACCTACTAGATCACGGGCTAGAAATTTGTCAGCTGTTGGAAAAATCTTAAATAAACTCACATGAACAAAATAAAGAGACTGCAGGATGTGGTCCCAGTTGTGGATGCTCTAACAGGTAGGCAATTCTAGGCAGTGAACAGGACCATTTCTAGTTTTCTGTAATTGTTTGAAACCAAGCGATCAAATTTTTTTTTTTTCAGTATCTTTTGGCCCTTAATGGTTTCCTTTCTCTGGCTTAAATTATCCATGGCATTTCTTAACCTTGCAAAGAGATACATGTCTAACCTCTGAGTCTGGGGTGAAGGCAATATCTCACATACATCATTAGGCCAAAAAATCTTTTCCTCTCTCTGTTTTATTTTTTATTTATTTATTTTTTTAGAGACATGGTCTCTCTCTGTTGCCCAGGCTGTAGTGTAGTGGTGCAATCATAGCTCACTGTAACCTCAAATTTTGGGGTTCAAGTTATCCTCCTCCCTCAACTTCCTGAGTAGCTCAGACTACAGGTGTGTGCCAATATGCCCAGCTAATTTTTAAATTTATTCTGTAGAGATGGGGTCTTGCTATGTTGCCCAGGCTTATCTCAAACTCCTGGCCTCAAGCAGTTCTCCTGCCTCAGCATCCCAAAGTGCTGGGACTACCAGTGTGAGCCATTGCACCTGGCCTTTTTTCTCTTAATAGTACATGAACAAGGGGTTTCATGTTACTGAAAAATTACTTTTCTTTTTCAATCAACCTTAGCATATTATTTAGCATTTTGCAATGTGATTATTGCTACCTGGTGTATTTCTAGTCAAGGGACAACTGACAGGTTCACTCTTTCTATGATACTGTTGAACCATGATTATTATTAATAATGCCTCTTACAGTTAACCTGCTGGTCAGTGGCTTGTCTAACTTTGCCCTGCAACTTCTTCCCATCCTCAAACCCTCCCCATGAGACCCTCAAGCCCAGGGACTATCTCTTATTCATCATTGCATCCCTGGAACCTAATAGAGGGTCTGTCCAAGGTTTATCAAACCTGGGATTCTTAATCTGGGGTTTGCAGACAGGTTTTAGGATGATGAAATGTTGTTTGATGTACATAAGTGCATGTTTCTCGGTAAGAATTCATAGCTTTCATCTGCTTCTCAAAGGGGTTCCTGACCTCAAAAAGCTTAAGAACCACTATTAAGTCTGAAATGCATGATCGTAGATATGTGGAATGGCATGACTGTCATTCCATTTAATAAAATCTCCAACTAAGATACATGCTTTTTTTCTAAAGATTAAGGTTAAATTTTTATTCCAGGCACCCAACGCTTCAACTGCTTTCTCTCCAGACTATGCTCGAATCCAAAATAGAACCTGTCTAGGCTGGAAAACAAGAAATAGAAAGCGAAGCATTGCTCTTGGGTTTCTCAGGCGTTCTGTGCAGAGTCCTTGCTGCTCCCCGGCAGGGCGTGGGTGTAATCACATAATCACCCCAGCCTCTAAGGAAGAGGAAACGCTGCCACATCACAAGCTGCCTCCTGGCGGGGTTCGCACGAGTCATTCCTCTCTGCAGTTTGTCCCACTTTGCCTTGGCCTCTGCCCTCTCCCCGTTCTGTGAGTTCCTGCAAGTCAAGGCTGGCAGCCCGAGCTCTGTCCTCTCAGGTGCACGGAAACAATTCAGGTGACAGAGCAAGGTCTTTGAGTGCAGGCCACCTGCCATCCTTTCTGTTTCTCCGAGCCTCCCTGTCACCCTGGCTTTCCGCCGGGAGCACCCTGCAGAGCAGCAGAGCCGTGTGTTGGGAGATACTTCCTCCTCTAGGTGGGGCTGGGGTGCTGGGGAGGGTGGCGATTGTTCTCAGCTATGGATTCGTGGTTCACGAATGGGCTCCAGGGGGTCCTTGAACCCCTGAAAAAGACTGTATGGAAACTACATGCAAAATTGTAAGCATGTGCATTGCTCTGGGGAGAGATTCTGTAAGTACCACTGCTCTAAATTAGAAGTCATGATTTTTACGCTTGTTAGTCCCCACCCGAGTCCCCTCCACCCTCACCCTGAGGAAGGACAGGCAAGGGAGATGAAAGGAAGGATTTCCCAGTTACTTACTGCAGTAAGGTCCCGATGGTCTCCTCCCCTTGCCATCCCATCGGATTTACCTACGCCCATCACCTCCTGCACAGCCTCACTTCCTTTCACGATTATTAGGCAACAATAGCACGGTGCCCTAATTATCCCACCCTGACCCCTGCCCCACCCAGCACAGGGTCTGACGCATAGTAGGCCTTCTCTTAACAAAGGCTCCTCTCTCACTTAGGGGTTATAGGCCCAACTCTTGACTAATCATCCACAACCCTGAGCACTGAGGAACAGCTGCCTTTCAGGTCGGACACTCCCCCTTTCCCACCTACCTGCACCCCACCCACGCTGCCCTCGCTGTGTGCATAACGTGTCACATGTCCCCTCCCGACTTTACTCAATAACCAGGAATGCGCTCCCCCTCCTCTCTGCCTAATCAGGTCCCAATCGTCTGTCACCATCTCCCTTCCTCCTCAGAGCCTTATTGACCCGGACCACCAGAAGTGACCTGTTCCTCCGCCCGACTTCTAGGACACGGTCTGTCTTTACTGTTTATTCTGCACAGGGGCATTGGGTCCTCCTGATGTTTGCTTGAACTTTATTTAATATCATGCATTATCCCTTGACTTACTGTGTGTTTATGTTTTGTGCTTCCATCTGAATTCTGAGCCTTTTGAGAGTAGGGGCCTTGTCATTTCCTTGTGACCCATCTAAACTTGGCAAAGCGTCTCTCCTACAGGAGGCGTTGAAGGTGGGCTGATCTGATGCTTGCTTGCTTGCTTTCTTTCTTTCTTTCTTTCTTTCCCTCCCTCCCTCCCTCCCTTCCTTCCTTCCTTGCTTCCTTCCTTCCTTCCTTCCTTCCCTCCTTCCTTCCTTCCTTCCTTCCTCTGTTGCCCTGGCTAGAGTGCAGTGGTGTCATCATAGCTCACGGCAACCTCAAACTCCTGAGCTCAAGCGATCCTCCTGCTTCCGCCTCCCGAGTAGCTGGGACTACAGGTGTGCACCACTGAGCCTGGCTAATTTTTTCTATTTTTAGTAGAGACAGGGTCTCACTTTTGCTCAGGTTGGTCTCAAACTACTGACCTCAAGTGATCTTCCTGCCTTGGCTTCACAGAGTGTTAGGATTACAGGCATGAGCCACTGTACCTGGCATCTGATACATTTTAAGTATGTTGACTTTCCCTATAATTCAGCTCTTTTGTATTCAACCTATGGGTCCACAGCCTGGCAAGCAGCATACATTCCTCTGTACTTGCAGTGCCACCCAGAGTGCTGTGTAATCAGCAAACAGTGACTGGTTTGAGTCATGAAACATTTCCCACTGCAGAAAGGCCACTTACATATGCTTTGCTTTTTTCGAGCAAGGCAGTTTGGCTGATGGTAACCACTGTTCTCAAAAGGAACCACTAGGTTGAATTCAAATTCCCTTCACAGTGTAGGGAATTAGCAGGATGATGGTATGTCCACCAGCAGAAGGTCAAACCAAGGACAGAGATTTCTTTATGGAAAAGACACTTGCTGCTTGCACTATGCTTTCTACTTTGCTCATGCCTTGAGTTTCCCTGCGTTTCTCCTTTCCAGTGTCTGCACTCCTCTTGTAGCATCTGACCTCATCCTCAGGTGACGTGAGCTCATCAGGGGTAGGCCACAGTCAGCTCGGACCCCCATAGAGTTCTGGAGCAATATCATGAGACCCTATGTAGGCCACAAAATATGGGCATGATTTGTCCTGTTTTCTAGCCTTTCTCCTAGAAAATGCTTTCAGAGACAAGAAAAAAAGGATGAAAGGAAGGGTGAGAGGGAGGGAGGGAGGAGGCTAAGACTCTAGATTTCTTAGTGAAAAATGTGGAAGAAAATTAATGGGACCCTATTTTAATGCACAGCAGAATGTAAGTGACTAATTGTTATTTTTAAAAATAGTAAACCACTAGTGCTTGTGATGGGGGACTTGGGGCTGATTCTAGAGCCTTTTATCTATGTTAAACAAGGTCCTGCAAACTTTTTTTCCTCAAGTTGGCAAGGAATAAATTAAAACCCAACAAATCAATACAAATACCTATCTGAAAGTTGACAATGAAACACATACACATTACATGTCTCAGAGAGATGAGAGAGTTGAAGTTCAGAGCATGCGTTCCAAGGAAATGCTTAAAACCTTTACAAAGTAGGGGTAGGTAAGAGAAGTCACAGAGGCAATATAGAAGGGCGGGGACGCCCTCAGTCTCATCATCTCTATTAGGGATAAGAGTAAAACCACATGGTCACCACTTCCATGGAGCAGCACAACAGACATCCTGGAAGCTGGACCCTCACACGTGGTGGACCCAAAGATCAAACTTTTCCAGGGGCTGTGCCCTAGTCCATGCATGGCTCTGTGTTTGCAAATGGATGAGTCTGTGCCATCAGGTTGAGATGTACATTTCCCTCGTTTTCTGGATGGCTCCATGTCAAGGATATTTCAAATACAAAGTGTGATACATTTCAAGAAAGTAAACGAGCAGAATCCTTATCCTAGGAGCATAGTTGGTAATGATCTTTTGATGATAACTGTTTGCACTGTATTTAATGCCCCTCTGTCTAAAGGCATCAACACACATAATGTTTCTCTGGGCCGACATCCTTAGTCTTGAAAATCTATAATTCAACCTCCTGCTGACTTGGATTCTTCTCTGTTCAAACTGCTCTAGAGAGGATCAGGAGTGCCTCATGGCCAGAGGTCTAATGTCAACAACTGGCCCGATTTGCAACACTATTTTACTCGATTGTCCGTAATAAATCCTGGCCTTCCATGTATCTGGTACCCTTCTTAGGAAGTGAAAACCAGTTCTTCGATTCATAAGTTGTTATGATTTGTACATGTTTTGGTGAAACCAATTAGCTGCAATCGATTATACTGGGGATCATGCCTGAGCCAAAGGCACACATAGATGAACTGAACAGGATGGGTGCTGGCCACTTCTGGGTTGCCTTTCTGCTAACTCTGCCCAGTAGGGGTTCTGAATATTGAACAGTGCAAACTGGCCTGCTTGAATTCTGTCTTTTAGGAAAAACAAATGTCAGTCAAATTCGAAGAAGACAGGTCCCTTACACAGGCCTAGGTCCAGATCAACGGACAATTGTCCAGAGCACTTTTCTCCTGGAGCCTGTGGCATATCCCATGGTGACCCAGCATGACTGTGGCGGAGGCCATGTTGTAACTGGCCGTGCTATCCCACATCCCATGTATTTGTGCGGTAAACTTCCAGCGCCGATGATCAACTGTGCATGAGGAAGACCACATGCAAGCCTGCAGTTAGCAACGTTTCCGTTTGGATCCTGTTGGGCTCTTTTTGTTGTTGTTGATAAGCCTCATCAGCATAAAAATGAAGTTGTTTTGATTTGCTACTGTCTGTCTGCTATCAGAAAACTGTTATTAGGAAAATCGCATTAATTAGCAACAGCTGAGGAGAGGACGGGCTATTTTGGAGCTGCAGCTGCAACTCTCTCTGCAATCTGACTGTTGGCTAAATTTTCACAATTAACAGAATAAATAGTCTCTGAGTGTGTTTAATCACGTTAATTTTGTTGTCCTCTATTTGTATTACTGTTTAAGACTGGTAGTTAATCTACATTAAATACTCAGATACCATTAGCACCCTTTAAAGCATAACCTCAGCTATCCTATTCCTCTGTGCTTTATTGGAAGTGATATATTGCTTAGCTTAATGCTAATTTTATAACTTTATGCAGGAAAATGGAGAATTAATTAAAATTTATCAAAAAGGTTGGCCTATTAACTGAAATATTTGATTAAGCTGGAAAACCAATTTTACAACCATGCTGGATACAGAATGAGATGGATGGATGGATCCATGGATGGATAGGTAGATAGAAACATACAACATATGTAAATAAGGAGTGGCATTTGAACCTTCTAAATTCTAACCCCAACTGGTTTATTACTTGTCTTTATCATTGCCATGAAATCAGCACAGTACAGACATGGCGTAGTAGAAAGCCCTTTGTAGTCAGGCAGATCAAGTTTGATCCTGGATTTACCTCCTCAGTGTGTAGTAGGCAAATTCCTTCCCCGAGCCTCAATTTTCTGCCCTACAAATTGGGATTAATACCTACTCTATGGGGCTCCTATGAGCATTAATGAGCTAAGCTGGTATAAAATGTGTCTAGCATGAAGTAGGTGCTTGAAAAATGTTACCTTCCCTTCTTCCTTCTACTTTAAACCTTGTGTTACCATTTAACTTCTCATGTACTCATGCCTTTTCTACCCAACTAGCGAATTAATTGAACCTTTATGAGGGCGGGACTCTCCCTTGTTCATCTCTGTGTCTCCCTCAGTGCACCACACAGCAGCTGGGACCTACTGGACATTGGTACCCACCGGTCAGCGTGAGCCCACATGCCTTGCTTGGCCTTACCGTCAGCCGGTGTGACAGTAATAGCGTCAACTGAGCCCTTGCCGTGCGCCAGGCGCTCTGTAGTAAGCATTTTACATAGTGAAAGGGTTCTCAGCCCTGGTGCCCATTGGTCATGTGGGAGCCCTGATTCCACCCCAGACCAATGAGGCCAGGATTCCCAGAGGTGGGGCCCAAGCACTGGTGGGGTTTTAGAGCTGCTCAGGCGATTCTCATATGCAGCCAAGGTCAAGAACCACTGGCATATACTATCTTGTTTAACTCTCCCACCTACCAGGCAGGTAGTGTTATTACTATCTCCTTTTGCAGATGAAAAAAGCCAAGGCACAGAGGGACCAAGTACCTTAATATAGCAGTTAAGAGGTGGAGCCAGGATTAGGAACCCAGTGGGTCTGGCTCCACGACCCATACCCTTCTCCACTGGGCTCTCCTGCCTCCCCTGGGACAAGGAAATCCCAAGCTAAAACCACTGGGCAAAGATAGTATGTAGGTGTCCCCAGAGTGACAGAACAGATTTTGACCATCGTAAGAGAAAAGGTGCAAAAGTACAGCCAATCCTTTCCTTTTTAAAAGTGGAGGCCAGGTTTCTATCTTGATTTTTACACTCAGGGTCTGTGTGATCCAGTTCAAACCATGTTACCTCTCTGAGCTTCAATTTCTCACAATGATTATGGTGCCAACCTTGCAAGAGCAGTTGGGAGGTAGAGTGGAAGGTGCCCTGTAAACCTTAAACATGGAAGAAGCCATTTTTACTTAAAAAAAATATAAAAAGGGGCACTTCCCAAGCCTTAGCTTCTGATGCCCATTTTATAAGGAGGAAAACAAGGTCAGACTGGCTAGAGCTAGGATGCTAACCTGGACCTGTCCTACCCTCATGCCCACATGAAAGAGGCAAACTGCGTTTAATGGAACATTTGCAGCCAGTCAAGGACATTCTTGAAAACGCAATTAGCAGTGGAATCTGTAGTGATTGCCAGGGAGGTGTGGAAAGGGAGATTTTTTCCTGGCTGTAGAGGAATAATGGAATAACTAGGCTTTTCTGTAAAGATCTGTTTTAGAGATGACTGTGGCAGCGGCTGCTGGGGGGAGAGGGGGGTTGCTCTTCCCTCCCTCCCACACTCTCCCCCAGCCAGTAACTCTCTGTCACTTCCTGGCTTTGTTCCAGGGGCTAAAGTGAAAATGGAAATGCAGCCTGGTTCCAAAGAGAGCTTGGCATTTCAGGTTCTCAGATGAATATTCATGGACCCATCCCTCTGCCTAGTTCTCTCTTGTTCCCTCCCCCATTCCTAGCACAAGCCTAGCACATAGTAGGTGCTCACTAAATGTTTGTCCAGTGAATAATTGAGTCCTATGGGGTAGAGGAGGGTCCAGGGTGGTGAAAAGTATTTCACCATTCCTTCCCGCCTGAGGCCAAGTGCCTAAGAGGGACCACATACAAAAGAGCCTGTTACACATGACTTTTCATCATTCAATTTCCATCCTGAACTGCTCACCTTGACCCAACTTTGTGCCCTGTTTCTTGCCTTGCAACAGCCTTTCCCACTGAGGGCCCCTTGACCCGATGCTTCTTTGATTTAACCCTTTGCTGCCCTTCTCTACCATGAGCTGCTCTGAGTATGCAGCCACCCTGGGTAAAGCCCTCACCTGGTCCAGGTTTCCCTGGACCCGTCCATGGTGGGTCTCACACAACTGATGACAGAGCAGGCACGGAGAGGTAGTGAGTGGGTTGAGGGAAGGTGACTTGAGTGGGCAAGAAGCACCAACAGACTGCCGTTTGCAAGGTCACCCCCGTTTGCTCCTCTAGTTAGAGATCTATTGAGGCCCTCAAACCCCTTTATAAAAGACAAAACATCCTGAGAATTCAGCCTCATTAAAGATGTATTCATGCACCATGGCAGATTAAAAGCTTGGGCTGTGGAGTTAGACTGTCTAGGGTTCAAATCCCAGCTCTGCTACTTATGAGCTATTGGGCAAGTTGTGCCTCAGTTTCCTCTGAAAAATAGAGGAAATAATAATATCCTCATTATAGGACCACTGGCACATATTTTAACTATGATTATGGTTGTTATTAAAAACTTAGAGCAATGTCCAGCTGGATATTCAAAGAAGGAATGTTTGGCAAAAGAAGGCATAAAGAAGAAAAGGAAAGGAAAGGAAAAAAGGAACATTCATTGAGCACCAACTCCTGAACAAATGCCTTAGCGTGGCCCCACCTTCACCCCAACCGTACTCCTTCCTGCTCCACCCTCAGGACCACTTGCAGGTCCCCTAATGTTCCCTGCTTTCTCTGGTCTAGGGACAATCCCTCTCTCAGTTTCCTCTGCTTCCCCTTCCCTACTGCATTTTTGCCACTGCCCTTTGGACTTTCTTCACCACCCTGGGCTGGGTCGGGTGTCTGCCCACCCAGCCCCCTGCCTCTCCCAGCGCAGAGCCTTCGCACTGCCACTGCGTGGTTGCTGCCTATTCACTGGTTTGCTTTCCCACCTCTCTGCGTGTTCCCGGTGGCAGAGGCTGCATCCTGCTCAGCTCTGCCTCCCTGTGTCTGGCTTGATGCTCGGTATGGGATGGTGGCGCTTAGTACAAGCACCCTATGGGAAGGAATCAATAAATGAACGACTCAGCTTGGTCCTTGGCGAGTCCTTGCCTGTCTTCCCCATTGAACCCAATGTCTTCTCATCCACGTCTTGGCCCAACCTTCTGGGAGGAAGAAGCCAGGAAGGAAAGAGAAAAAGAAGAAAGAAGGGAAGGTGCGAATGCAGCCCTCCTCTTTTCCTTCCACCCCGCCACCTGCCTGGCTTTGAGCTGAGTCTTTTTCATTTGAAACGATTTCAACCTTAAAGAAAACTTGCAAGAACAACACAAGGAACTTTTTTACCCTGAAGCCTTTGAGAGTAAGTGGTTGACATGGTGTCGAATCACGCGAAGTACTTACTTTATTGTGTATTTCCTACAAACAAGGATGTTCTGAGACCACATAACCACAATACGACCATCAGTTTTAGGAAACTAACATCGATGCATCCGGTCCTCACACCCTATTCAAGTTTCGACAGTTGTTCTTTTATAGACAAAAGATCTAGTTTAGAATCACGGTGTTGCATTTAGATTTTATGTCCCTCTAGTTTCCTTCAATCTAGAACATTCCTCAGTCTTTCCTTGACTTTGAGACTTTTGAAGATTATATGGCAGTTACTCTGTAATGTGTCGGAGCTTGCCTGATGTCCCCTCATGGTTAGATTCAGGCAGGAATGTCACAGAAGTGACGCTGTGTCGTGCTCTTCTCATCCCGCCCTTTCAGGGGGCACGTGATTTAAGTTTAGATTTATCCCATTACAGGTGTCTGCCAGACTTCTCCTTTCTAAAGTTCCTGTTTTTCTCTGTGTACTTATTAAATATTTTGAGGTGGGTACTTTGAGATTATATAAACATTCTATTCCTTACTGAACTTTCCAATTATTCATTCATTTATTTATTTAGCTGGCATATGTATTTATTTATATCAGATGACCTATGGTTTTCCAATTTATTTAATGGGTTGTGACCCACTGCTCTTACAACTGTATGAAAACTTAGAGCCCTACGTGTGCCAAGGTCTTCCTCCTGTCTTGATGTTCTATTTTAATGTTTATTTTCCCCGGTCTTGGTTTTTTAAATTTAACATGACTATTTTGTTTTATGTTTTTCTTAATGCCACCTCATATTCTTTACAGGAATTGGCAAGGAGCAGGCAAGCAAAAGGAGTGGAGACCCCATGAGGCTGAAACTTAATAGTTTTTGAAGCTAGCAAAACCACTTTTAAAAATGTACTGTTTTTGTCTTAAGTGCCAGAACCTGAAATTCACTTCAAAGGGTGAACCACTTCTTTGTCCTAGGAAACATCTACATGATGGTCTTTGTTTTATTGCAAATGTAATGCAATAATAATAATAACAGCAATAATAATAACATAGCCTTGTACAGCACTTATCCTGAGTGCACTTCACATATACTAACTCACTTGATCCTCACAGCAGCTTTAGGGGGTAGGAACATACTATTATCCCCCACACTGTACAGGACAGGCACACGAGGCACCAGGAGTTCAGAATGACTTGCCCTAACGTCATTAGTAAGCGGTGGTCCCAGATTCCAATCTCAGCTGCAGGACCTGTGAGGTCCCAGATTCCAATCTCAGCTGCAGGACCTGTTCTGCGATGCTACACAAACTAGTCTGGAGAGCAGTTGGGTCTGGAGTTTGGAGCCACTGGGACTTGTACAGGGGCATTCCTTTGGGGGAAGGGGAACTAGCCACTGAGGTTAGGCAGGAAGCCTGATGCCCACCAAGTGTGAGACAGGCCCGGAGTGGAGGGCGAAGAGTCCCTGAGGATGAGCTTGGGCTCTTGGGCCCTGAGAGCAGCCAAACCTACAACCCAGTTGTGTAAGTTCTCTGTGGGGATCTCGTGACACCCCTCAAGCTTTCAATAGCATCCCATGAACCACTGTCATTTGGCGCCAGCTATGATGTGGATATGAACGGGTGGCCTGGAGTCTGAGCTTGGGGCAAAGGCAGGGAGAGCCAAGGCCCTCAGAACAGATCCAGAGTCCAGCCCAGGGTGGCTGAGGGGCAAGCAACAACCAGCAGTTTTTGGTACATTATAATTCCCTAAAAATTCCTCCAAATTCTTGGGAAGCCAACCTGTTAGAAACCTGGTCTTTCTACAGTTAAGAAAGAACTAATTCCTAACTAATAACCTGCCAATAGCGCTTTCCACTTAAAAAGACGGGGACCAGTCTTTTAGGAATCAGACTCGCCCTTCAGGGTCTACATCTTTGGTTCTGTTTAGAGCATCCTCTGTTGCCTCTGGCACTAGTCAGGTGAGGCTGTTGGACCATTCCTCTGTCAAACTCTGAACTCGGAGCTGGGACCTGGGATATTTGCCAAATTTTTCTTTTGGGTGGAATCTTTTTGAGTACAGTACATATGGAGTTGTTGACTTCTGAAGAAGGCAAGGTAAGTCTTCCACCTCAATGCACAAGCAAACAAGAAGAAAGATACGAGTAAAGCATGTCATTACGTTTAGTGTCCCCACTGCAGAGGCAACATCAGGGAGGTACTTCAGGACATTGATTGGACACGATAGATGGTAAAAAGTCACAGCCAGGTGAGACCTCTGGAAGTCAAACACATAAAAATGAGGGTAAAGAAAGCAGACCTGGAAAGTGGGTTTACCTAGCAACACAGCTGGTGCGAAGGAAGATTCCTCCAAGCAACGTGGACTGCAACAGCAGGCCAGATCGAGTACATACTGACTCATCAGATTTCTACGTGGAGCCACAGATGTGTTTAATTTTATACTTCGAGCCCGATTTGCACACTGTGAGCATGCAGAAAGCCAGCTGCCTGGCCGCATGAGCATGGTAGATATGCAAGAGTGGGCGATGCTGGCTGCTGTACCGAGGGCTCTGTCCGTTTGCTGTTGCCGGTTTCCTGATTCCAGAGCAACAGGACAAGACTCAGCCCTGTGGCTTTCATTCGGGGCTGTGGCCTAGTCAGCTGTCATTGACTACTCCCTGATTTTTTCTGCACCCTGGAAGGCTCTTTCTGGGGAGCTGGGACTGTTGTTCAGAATCTGGGCATAATTACCCAAAACAGCTTCTGACTTTAGGAAAAAAAAAAAAAAAAATTAAAACCGGACTTTGGACCATGTAGGAAATGATAGCTAACGAGTTTTGCACCCAAAACTGCAATTAGAGCAATTCTGATGTCACCGTTAATCATACCAATTTACGTTTCGAAAGGAAACCAAATGATGAATATAACGATTATTTCTGTTTCTGCTTCCCCCTCTCCTTCTCCTCAAGAACCGGCAATAGCACTAGAGTCAAATTAAACATCTGTTTGAAAAATAAGCTGGAGTGCTGATGACAGCTGCCCTGGACTTACAAATGCACCACAGCTGTCAAATTCTAAATTAACAATGATTTTCATTTATGAATAGCACAGAACTAAGACATAAAGGAGCTTTTTCTCCTCTGTTTTTCTGGCTTCCAGGGGCCGTTAATTGTGAACTGTTAGGGAAATACCCAAGGAAAAATGTAGCTGAAATCAGCCCACAATAATTAAACATGGGGCGGGGGGCAGTCTTTACCCTTAGGTAATCTCATTTCTTCACTGGCTGTAGGTTTCTCTGTGGCTCGCAGGCTTGAGGAGAGGCAGATCGTTCGGGACAACTATTTGATTTGTGATTGGAAATGAATAGTGACGGAGCTAGCGGGTGTCTATGAAGGAATGCCATCTGCTACAGCACTGAGGACCCCGGCTCATCTTTTGAGACCATTTGCATCTTCAGTGAGCTTCAGCCCTTGTCTCTTCCAGATGAAGTAACGAATGCCCAGGTATACGACTTTTTTGCACTGCGATCACATACTGGGTATAAAAGATCTAATCAAGCCATTTTGGTGACAGACTATTTCACACTTATCCTCATGACCCTGAAAGACAAACAAAGTAGATGTGGAACCATTTCTTTGTCCTTTAATTTCTTTGTCCCAGGGTCATTGCTGTCCTCCCTATGGATGGAGTGGGACTCAGGTGTGAGGCAACATGCCAATTGTGTACGTTTCCTGGTTTAAAAAAATATGGACTGAAAGGTTAAGGTAGGAACCTTTTCACTGTTGTCCAAAGTTCCCATTTATATCCTGTCATATCTCATGTCAAAAATATTCACAGGGATAAACGAGTTGTGGTATATCCATGTAATGGGATATTATTCAGCTACATAAAGGAATGAAGAAGTGATACAAGCTACAACATGGATGAACCTCCAAAACATTATGCTAAGTGAAAAACGTAGACACAAAAGGTCACACATTGTATGATTCCGTATATATGAAATACCAAGAATAGGCAAGTCCACAGGGACAGAATGCAGGGAGAGGAGAATGGTGAGAAACTCTCAGTGAGTAAAGAGTTTACTGTGGAGTGATGGAAACATTGTGCAACTAGGTAGAGGTGGTGGTTGCACATTGTAAATGTGCTAAATGCCACTGAATTAATCACTTTAAAATGCTTAATTTTAATGTTTTATATTATGTGAATTTAACCTCAATAAAAAAAACATTCACAGGGTCAAAACACCCTGTTTTGATCCCAACCTGACCAGGGCAGGGAAATATTGGTAACTGCCACTCCATCAGTGGAAGAGGACTGTACCTGGTCTTGCTGCCATAGACGTGGGTGCTAGCGATGACTGGGATGGGCCATGTGTTCCCGCATGCCCACCAAGGTGCAGTCACCTCCAGGTCCCCACAGTGTGGGCACAGTCCACAGAGC
Source organism: Indri indri (assembly GCA_004363605.1). Classification (NCBI taxonomy): domain Eukaryota; kingdom Metazoa; phylum Chordata; class Mammalia; order Primates; family Indriidae; genus Indri; species Indri indri. Next base: position 76,210 of record RJWJ010000423.1, read on the forward strand.
AGGGTTTCAGTCTTCCACCTGAGCTGCAGTTTACTGCTGTGCCTGGAGCTCTGTCTAGGGCCTGTTTCTCTGCGGGCTATACTTCCTGTTTGATTCTTGCTGGTCTAGCCCTGGAGGCCAGATCCTGCACCTGGGATCCCAGCTGCCGAATGACACTCCGCTATCATCAGACTGCTCCCCTGGAGCCAGGAACCCCTGGCATATGGATTCCACCTGTTGGATGGTGGATTCCGGGTCATAGGGTCTTCCTGAACCAGGAATATATTTCCCTTTAGCCATGGCACTGGTCTTTTCAACTGCTCTCCCAAGAACCAGCCATGTTAGCTGGCTCGGGGTTTCCCAAACCCTTTTCTGTTGACTCCTTGCTTCCTCCCTGAGGTCCTAGACTGCCTCAAGTGAAGCCACCCTGACTTACGGCAAAGGAGCCTATGGTTCTTCTTACTACCTAATGTCAGAAAAATTGTAGGGTAACCTTCACCCCAGCCACAAGATCCTCCTAACCCTGTCATTTTCCTATAAATCACACACTCAGTCATCCTTGTGGCTTTCCATGTTATTTCTTTTGGAGATAAAAAGACTTGGTGGGCCCTATGAAGTTACGAAGTAGTGTGAGTGCTAGCTAATTCCTCCTTAATACTCACCCTTTCTTCCCACTGACAAGCCCTTCTCTTGCCAGGATCCCTGGGCTTGTTTTCCATTTTCTACATGACATTTAGTATCCTCACTTGGGGGACATCTCCCCCCACAGGCAGTCCTTGACCCCCTGGGTTACAGGAGGGGCTCTGCCCTGCTCCTCACAGACCAGCTAAGGCAAAAAGTGGGGGTGGTGCTGGGGGGAAGGGAGCTGAGCTCAGTCAGTGTAACTTAGTGGTGATTAGTTAACAATAAGGGCTTTGGAGTGCATTTAAGTCTCTGCTCTGGGGGACGGGGCCAGTGGTGCAATGGATAACACGTCTGACTACGGATCAGAAGTCCCGGCTCTGTTACTTAACTGCTTTCTTACCTTAAGTGAATCTCTAAACCTCAGTTTCCTCATTAACACAATGGGAATAATATAGTGCAAATCCTATAGGCCTTTTATGAGGATTAAGTAAGACATGGCATGCAATGTATCCAGCATAGTACTTGGCAATAAATGTAAGCTACTTACACTGTTATTCAACTAATCAATGTATTGGGCACTGTCTTAGTGCTTATAGGGCTACTATAACAAAACATAAAACCATAAACTGGCTGGCTTAAAAACAACAGAAATTTATTTCTTACAGCTCTAGGGGCTGGGAAGTCCAAGATCGAGGCACTAGCATATTCAGTGTCCAGTAAGGACCCTCTTCCTGATTTACAGATTGGCCATCATCTCGCATCCTCACATAGCAGACAGCAGGGACAAGAAGCAAGCCCTCATGTCTTTTCTTATAAGGGCACTAATCCCATTATTAGGGACCTCATGACCTACCTCCTAATCCTATCACACCAGAGATTAAGTTTCAACTTATGAATTTTGAGGGGACACGAACATTCAGACCACAGCAGACAACTCTATGCATCTCCTCACATCCTCTCAGCCCGCCTTGGACTCTACCCATGGTTGCAGTGACCAGCTCTGTGCAGACTTTGACCACCTCTGCCCTACTGCAGTTGGATGATGCACACCCTGCCTGTGTGGTGTACCTCTTGCTTCCTGTCCCAGAGCTTCTCTGGTGCTGCAGCAAGTGTTCAGAGTCTGCTAACACTCACATATGCACAGAAGTGCAGGGCAGTTAATGCTTGTCGGGCCATGCCTGATCAAGGGAGGATGGAGGCCAATGGATAGTGGATTCCCCCCTTTACCTTGGGGACACTGTTCTGAGACACATGTCAAAAGCCTTCTCCAGAGGCCCTAGGGGGATCAAGCACCAGTTGCTTCCAGCAATGGCCAAGTCAATAACACTTGACCAAATCACCACCACCCCCTCCCCTCACTCCTGCTCCCTGGGACCACTTCCCAAATAAGCTACCTGCTCACAAGCTTTTGTCTCAGCTGGGCTTTTAGGAGAACCCAGGCCAGGAATCAACAATTATTGAATTCCCAGCAGTAGGGTATGCATTAGAGCAGAAGCCAGTACGCTTTATCTATAAAGGGCCAGATAAGACATATTTTGTGCTTTGCAGGCCAATCTCTGTCGCAACTTTTTAATTCTGCTGCTGTAGCTTGAAAATAGCCCTAAACAATACCTAAGTGAATTAAAATGGCTGTGTTCCAACAACATTTTATTATATTTGCAAAAGCAGGCAGTGGACCGGATTTGGCTCGTGGGCTATAACTGGCCAACCCCTATGTTAGAGCCACAGAGAGGAGTGAAATTGATCCCTGCCTTCATGAAGCTCAGAGTCCTGGGTGGGGAGGAGGAGTTCCCAGAAACTAGGCTGTAAAGGTGGCTGGAGCAAATCATGAAGGGCCTTGAACATCATGCTAAGGAATTTTGACTTTATTCTTTGGTGATGAGAACACTGAATTAGCTCTCAGATCTTGTAGTGGCCACAGTGGGAATGGGTTATTTCACTGGCAAGAACCAAATTGCTTCTTTTTAACATTTATGTGAAACCCAGTCCTGCCAGTGAGTTGTATCTTCTCACTTCTCCAGCACCCTGGGTGATGCTTCCATTACCAAATGTCCCACCCTGGAATGCATTAACAGGGCCAAGGTCCCTTATCCCACACCCTTGAGGCCAGACGTGCTTTGGAATTCTGAATATTTTCAGATTTCAGAAAGGTAATACAGTACACATTCCATATATTTTGTAACACCCTCGTCAGGGTCTAGGATAGCATCTCACAATCAAACGCATTAATATTTAGGTAAAAAGACTATAAATAACTTCAAGTCAGTTCAAGGCAGGTTTTGGTCCTAAATAAGTTATGAAAACTCTTTTGGGTTTTAGAGCTTTCTGGGTTTCAGAATTGTAGACGAAGGGCTGTGGACCTGATTTGTTTTGTTTGTGTTTCACCCCCAGACTGTGACGACCTCGAAGACAGCCTCTGTGTCCTCAGTACCTGCACACAGGAGGTGGCCAATAAGTGTTACTAAGAGGATGGACAGACAAGAGGGGCTGGAGAGCAGGGTTCAGGGAGGGATGTGGAGGGAGGCTGGTCAGGGTTCTGGTGAAGGACATGGGGAGCCTTACACACTCTGGCCAGGATGCTGCACTTTGTCTTAAGGTGGTAGGGAGCCCCGTTCAAGTTCGTCAGATAAGTGGTTTAAGGAAGGGTCAGAGGGCAAGGACTAGGGTGATCAATTAGGAGGTTTCTACAAGAGTAAGGCCAGAAGTGTCTGCGAATAAGGCAATGACTATAAAGCAAGTGGCAGGCAGAAGAGACGGTTATAAGCCCAACTTCCAAGATCTGGCTACTCACACTGTTGGGGGAAGCACCAGTGTTTGATGGCGGAGTATAGTATCAAGGTCACAGACTCAGGAGCCCAGATGCTTCTGTGTGAGCCCAGCTCTGTCACTTATTCTGTGACCTTGGGCAAGTTACTTAACCTCTCTGTGCCTCAGCTTCCTCCTTAGTATCTACTTCACAGGGTTGCTGTGAGGTTGAAGTATTTGTAATATACCCAGAACAGTGCTCGGCTCTTGGCTATTATTACTGCCTGTGACAAACCATTGTTTCCTAAGACTGAATTCCCCAATGCTTCACCAAGTGACTGTCTCCTCAGGAGACGGATGACCTAGATCTAGACACTTCCAGGAAGGGACAAGTTAAGTGTTGGAAATCTACCCAATGAATAAATCCATGGAAAGAGAGGATCACTTCAGGAGACAAAATTTTTGTCAGACTCAAGGGGACAAGGCTTCCTTCTGGTGAGACCTGTAAACATTTATTCTACTCATGAGGGCTTTCCTTTTCATCAGTTGCTACTTTGCTATAATGGTTTGCAGCATTTCGCAGCACTGTAGCATGCCAGGAAAACCTGAAGTGCTGGGTCACTCATTTGTAGGGGGAAGGCCATAAGGAGGGCTGCCTGGAAAGTCTGTAATTTAGAAATGCTCAAAGCTTTGCATCCAAATGGAAAATGGAAATGGTGTCGGGTTTGTGCCAAAAGGAAAGTCGTAATTGCTGTGTGCTTCCCTTCCCAGCCCTCCTGGGCAAAGGAGCAAAACCAACCACGCCGGCTTCAGAGCTGTCATCTGCTGACATTCGGCAGACTCTGCAGCTTATCTCCCAGGCTGCCTTCTCCCAGCAATATTACTCAAACACCACCTCGCAAATGCTCCTTTCTGTGAGCGAGGGCTCTGGAATCAAGTCGGTATCTCCCCTTTCATCTGTCCTGAACTTTGCTGCCAGATTGAAGCACCCTCACTAACTTTTTAATGAGCCTTCCTCCCAGCATGGCAGTCCACTGTTTAATAACCACTAACGATTCCCTCTCTCCTCTGGAATCAAGCTCAATCTCTTTATGTTGATATTGGAGGACTTCCATGATTTAGCAATGGATTTTGGCTCCCAAAGACCTTCTAATCTCAACGAGTCTGTCTGTCTGCTGTCTCCCCTGGCTGCCATGTCTACCCTGACCTACGAGCTCTGATTTCAGCTTTCACTGTCTACCCCTTTACCTGGAATAACCTCTTCCCTTTTTGTCCATTTATTCAAACCCAACCATTGCCTTCAAGACATAACCGCTAATCTTTCCAAGAAACTCTGATTACTTCATTCCTTACTTATCTCTTCTCTGAACTTTAACCATGTTTAATTTGTCTGCCATTCATGTCTGTCTGGGACTTGCTAACTTTGCATACATATTTTTATGTACACCACAACTAGACTGAACGTGTTTTGAAAGCCAGAATCATTGTTTATACTTTGAGTCTTTCTCAGTGCCTGGTATACTCTGGGTACATAGTAGGTGCACATGGATTCTTGGTTAGTTGATTTCTCAAATACCACCTTCGACATGAAAAAGAAGTAAACTTTCTCGGCTAAATAAAGGGTCTTCCTCAACTTGATTTAAGGCATTGATTTGAAACCTTGCACAATTACACAGTAATATTATACTTAAAAGTGAAATATAATAGTATTCCCATTAAAATAATCATGAATACCACTATCTAATATTGTACCAGAGGTGCTAGATAATAAGCTAAAATATGAAAAAGACATAAAAAGCATACATATTCACTATTTTTAGATATGATAATTTACATCGATGATCCCAAAAGAATGAAAAAACAAGCCTTTGGAACTACCAAGAGAATTTAGCAGTATCCAGATTCAAACTGAAGGTAAAAAATCAACAACTTTTCTAAACATAAACAATCAATGATTAGAAAGTATAATAGGAACAAAGATCCCATTTATAAAAGCAATAAAACTATAAACACTATAAATTACCTATGGAAAAAGAGCCTCACAAGAATGCACAATCTAAGTGAAGAAAAACTGCAAAACTTTAGGAAGGATGTAAAATACCTGAATAAATAGGGTATATTCCATGTTTCTGACTGGGAAGACTATTACTAGGGATACTGATTTTTCCCACGTTAAACTATTAATTCAGTGCAACATCATTCAAAAATCTTAAAATAATTTTTTATCGAATACAACAAACTTATTCTATAATTCACCTGGAATTATGAATCTGCTCAAATGACCATGAACATTTTGAACTAGAAGATTAATGAGCAATGACTTGCTATCAAAACATAAAATAATGCTATGAAATGGTGTGGGTGTCATGGGGGAATAGATAGAAACAACAACCAAACAGAACAGACCTGTATAACAATTTTGTATTTGATGAAGAGGCATCCCAGCATACTGGGGAAAGGATAAACTATTCAACAAATGGATGTGGGACAACTATAATCATCCATTTTGGGAAAAATAGGTAGATTTCACGTTCCCATCTGTGCTGGATATCTGTGGTTTGCTCTTCTAGGTAGATGCCTGCTCCACTCTCTTGCCCCCTAGTCTTTGCCTGAGAGAATAATCCACATGGATTATATCAGTAGGCTCCGCAGTCCTCATGGTTGGAGACAAGCCAAATGGGAGAACCCACAGGGGATCAGGGAAAGGGGATTGGCTGGGGTCACCCAGGCTAGTTGCTTCCCTTAACCAAAGGCCTCAGCTCCTGTAAGGTGGTCTTCTCCACCCATCCCCGCACCCCCTCCTCTCGCCTCTTCAGGCCTCTGTGGTACAGGCATTCTCCACTGTTGTTTTCCTTTGGCACCTCATTTTAAGCATGCCATCTAGTTTCAGTTGAGGCTTATTGATACCATCTACTTCACAACATTAAATTCCAGGAAGATTAAAGACCTGAATTGATTTAAAAATCTATAAAAATATACAAAATATGGGAATATATTTATAACCTTGGGTGTAGGAAAATTAAAGTGAGGACTGGCAGAATCTTAAAGATTGATAACATCAAGGGCCGTTGAGTAAATAAGGATTTAGGCTCTCTTGTTCACAGTCAGGGAGAGTGTTTAAGTTGGCAAGCTTCTTGGAGGAAAATCTGGCAGTGTCTATTAAAATTATAAATGTGCATCCCTTATGATCCCATTTCTTGGCATCAACTGTGGATAAAAGCTTGCATATTTGCTCCAAGAGGCAGGCACCAGGATGTTCACCATAACGTTATTTGCGATAGTAAAATAATGGAAACAACCTAAATGTCCATCAGCTGTGGAATAGTTAACGTCCATACCATAGATTATATGCAACAGTTAAAAAAAATGTAGGTCTACATGTACTGACCTAGACATATCTCTAATACATCTTATTTAGTGAGAAAGCATTCAAGTTCAGGACATTACGTGTAATATAATATGATACCATTTGTGTAAACTCGAATTCCCACAAAAATGAAACTATGTACTTTTACGTTTTCCTTTATGAATATAAATCCACAGATAAAACTCTAAAACCTACACACCAAATTGGTATCTATTTCTCTCTTTGTGTAGGAAACTCTGGGATTTATTGGGGGAGATGTCGTGGATTTTATACTTCTTCTGTATTCTGTATTTTTCTGTATTTCACTACTTTTTGTATGTGGAATTTTACAATGTGAATGTGTTTATATCTTATTAAATTATTTATTTAATGATAGCTTATATATTATTCCTTCAGAAAAAATAAATATAAGAAAGGAAGAACATGGACTTTAGAGTTAAATGGGTGCGTGACTTCAAGAAACTTGCCTAATTTCCCCAGAGGCCTGTCTCCTCCTCTGTAAAACGGGAGTAGTTTCCGTGAAGATCAAATTATACAGAGCCTGCTAGATATGCACTGAGTTCCTGGTATGCAGAAACTGTTGGATGACCTTTTCTTGCTCCCCTATTTGACCTGAAAGAACCTCCAGGGCCATGAACATACCTCAGTGGTCTGTATATCCTGGATTCCTGGGCGCATAGAGGCTCAATGACATTTGTTGAAAGAATGAGTGAATGAACAAGCCACACATGTTAATTGTTAATGGATAAACTATGTTGATTGTTAATGGGTAAACAAGAGATGCTTTTCTGGCTTCCACCAGAAAGATCAAATGCTTCTGAGTTGTAAGAATAATAAATCAAAGAAAACCAGAGATCTGGGCCAGAGGGATAAAGGCTTTTAGAGCAGGAAGACTCATCATGTAGAACTGACATTTTCCAACCATCTTCTTTGGAGCCCCAGGCTCTGTGGAGTAATTGGGCTGCCATGGGTAGGGGTGTGGGTACCGAGAGCCAAGCTGGGAACCCAGTCTCTAGGCTGAGAGACTAAGTATCCTATCAGATAGTGGCCAGACCACATATGGAAATGACACTAGAACTCTGACCCCCAGCTTCTGGGCCCCAGCAACTGGCCCAGAACATCAGGATTTAGTCAATGACTGATAACTGCTCTATTTTTTGTCCCCACTTTCAACTCAGAACCCCAAAACCAAATATACTCTGTAGACCAATCACATAAGATGCTCCACTTGTAGTTAGCTTGCCTTCAGCTTCCCCATACCAAGTGCCTCCAATCAGGGCAGACATGAAGTCTTCCCTCTTTTTCACTGTAAGGCTTTCCCACGCTTCTGCCTGCCTTTGAGACTCTGCCAAATGCTAGTGATCGTGTCTGACTCCCTTGCTATATAGCAAGCCCTGAACACATAGCCTCTGTTCTCATTTCACTGGTCTTCATCCGTTTCTACAAGGCCTCCCACATTTCAACTAGATGCTAGATACATGTCATATATCAATGTGTGTAGATGATAAGATTTCATTACAACTTTTTTTTTTTAATAACCACAATGTAGATTAATGCCAAGAGCCAAACTTCTCAAGGAATCTGAGCGAAGGATGCTCAGCTTGCATTAAACTAAGAAATAAACAAACGATGTCCAGACAGATGGCAGCAGAGGGAGGCCAGACAAAGACAGGGCTGAGTTGGGACAATGGACAGATGCTTCCAGAGACTCTGTGAGACTTATTCCATAAGCCAGACACAGTGGAAGTCTAGGAACTGCAGGGACCCGAATGCCTAGGTGGGAGGCTCGCTATCAGCATCTTCTCAGGGGTGGGCTGAAGTTAACCACAGCTGTAAGTCTGTTGAAATGTCCATATTTGACAAATGAACCAAATACACAAATAAGGCCTTAGGGAATTTAAAGAAGAGGAAGATTGTTGGGAAGGTCCCAGCTCCTACCTCCATGGAAAAATGACTTCTCAGATGCTGGGATTGGAGCCCTGTCCATCTACCCATGACTATTTGCCTCTCTGAAATCCTAAATTCCCAGCATCATTCCATAAGGTCTTAAATTTATTTAAAATAGATTATTACTGTGTTTCCCAGTTAATGTTAATAGACATTCATGGCCAGGCGCAGTGGCTCACACCTGTAATCCTAGCACTCTGGGAGGCTGAGGTGGGTGGATCGCTCAAGGTCAGGAGTTCGAGAGCAGCCTGAACAAGAGCGAGACCCCGTCTCTACTAAAAATAATAGAACGAAATGATCTGGACAACTGAAAAAAAATATATAAAATTAGCCGGGCATGGTGGTGCATGCCTGTAGTCCCAGCTACTTGGGAGGCTGAGGCAGAAGGATCACTTGAGCCCAGGAGTTTGAGGTTGCTGTGAACTAGGCTGACGCCATGGCACACTAGCCCGGGCAACAGAGCAAGACTCTGTCTCAAAAAAAAAAATAGACATTCACACACACACACACACACACACACACACACACAAGAAAAAGAAAGAAAAGAAAACAAGGAGGTTTACAGTCAAATAAATTTGGCAAATGCTGAGTGAAACCAAATTAAACAGATTTCTTTTCACCAGGACTTTGCAAAACCTTCATTATGCTAATATGTATTGGGAATCTGCAAGAAGGGGATGCAGTATGCAAATATTTAACCACAGAGATTGTTTTCCTGCCCATGTGCTTACATTTCCCAGGACATCATTCTGTGGCACACAGTTTTAGAGACATAGGTTTGAGGCAATGGTACCTTTCAGAGGAAAATTTTTTTGACCAGTTAATACCTCTTATTATCTATTGTAATTCACCAAAAGGAGGATAAGGAGGCCAGACAGGAAGTGGCACCCAAGGGCAATTTTGATGGGCAAGGAAGGAGAGAGGGTCAGGGGCTAATGGAGGTTACATTTGGGTCTCAGGTCAGCCTAACCAGTTTAAGGATTCTAGGTGTTGTGTGTTCTGAGAAAAGAAAAAGTATTAAATTTCACATGGAGGAAGTCAAAGATTATCTTCACCTGGTTTGTAATTTTTCTTAACCAGCCCTAGTAGCATTACCTCCAGTAAGGTAGAGAGAGGCCAGGAGAATCACTGTATTCCATGAAAATAGAGATTCAGGCAAATGATTCTTTATGAAGCACTTTACCAATGAGTGGCCCATGGTGCTATTTTAGAATTGAGATAGGGGAGGACAGAGACATGATGCAACTTGTCCGATGCCCAGTAAAGCCACTTTTCTTTCTGCAACCACACCACAAAGTCTTTGGTAAACTTCAGGGAAGGAGCATGACGTGCGTAAGGATGCCATGCTTACTTACTTCAGAATCACGCAGCCCGTTCCTGCTGGCGGCGCTATCCAAAACACCTGGATTCGCGTTCTCCTCCGTGGTGTGCTTTCAGTGACGGCAACAGGGCAGTTGCTCATAAACTGCGTTTCTTCTTCATCTATGATCTACGGAAAACCAGTGGAAAATAAACACATGAAAATGCAACATCGCTTTGGGAGAGCCCCTAAGTTTTCTAAGTTGAAACTTGCTCAATTTTATTTTTAAACCTGCCATTTTGTGTTAGCAACTGTACATGCCCAGGCCTGGCATGGGGTCCCAGTCAACATTTGTTGAACTAATGTAATATGAGGACAATGATTAGGCACATCTTCTATGTTCCCTGGGACCAATCTCGTGTCAGTACTCTGAGGAACCAACCACTAGGTGACGATCTTGCTCATTTCACTAGTACAAGCTGTGTCCCATTTCGGGAAGGGGGAGAAATATGGGGGAGGGATAATCCAAAGCAAATGTAGGTAGATTTTGTAATTCAGCTACTTAAAATTAAAAATGTTAAAAGAAAACACCCTGTTGGAGGCAGTATAGCAAAGTGCATAGCACTCTTGTGTAGTCCTCACTTCTTTAATTTGTGAGTTATATTCACTAGTCAGTATTCTCCCAGGATAACCATCATGGTTTCCCATGACACTACAAACAAGATGGTAGCCTTCCCCATTCCCAAGGCTGTTTCAGCTCTTCTCCAGTCTGCTTGCTTCTAGGTCTGCTGCAGTACCTGCCTATCCCTCCAGTAGAACTATATAGTACATTAGACCTGAAAGGATCTTTTGGGGGAAATCACCTAAATCTGATTGGTTTTAAGTGCCAACTCTAATCAGTTGGTAGTAGCTATGTCATGAGTAGTGTTATTAGAATTAATAGATAACATTTCTTAAGTGTTTAGTATGTGCTAGGCACTACACTAGGTGCTTTATTCAAATTACTCATTCAATCTTCAAATACAATCTTATGAGATTATTATAACCGTATTGTATTTATTTTACTTTTAAAAATTTCTTTTCTTTTTAGGACAGAAACAGAAAGAATTAAGTCACTCAAACTCCTTAGTGCACTGTATAATTTCATCACTAGACAAAGCAAAGGCAATCTCCTATTACTTTCTGTTTAGCTCTATAGTTTTGATTCCATTTCCCTCCTCTATTTAGCATTTACTCCTAAGTATCTAAAATATGTCCTTTTGAGTGTATTACCTTGAAATTACATAGAATTTTTTTGTTTTTTAATGTTTCTTTCATTTAACTTTATGCTTTTGAGCTATGTCAGTGTTTCTGTCTGTGAATGTGATTCATTGTTTCTGACTATTGCCTGGTATTCCATTGCAGGTATGGACTCTTCCATGGAAGGGCACTTTGCTGACTTCCAGGTATTTGTCTCCACAAACATTGCTGCAATGGAGAACCTCATGTCACTGTACTTGTGATCAGAGTTTCTCAGCGATATAAACCATGTCATGGGATTGCTGGATTGCTGGGTTGTGGGTATAGTCAGATTAATTTACTAAGTACTGCGGGTTGTTCTGCAGAATGGCTATACCTTTTATTCTATCAGCTATGCACAAGTGTTCTCAATTTCCCCATATCCTCACCAGTACTTCTTATTACTGGACTTTCTAATTGTTTCTGGTCTGATGGTTATAAAGTAGCACCTTCTTATTTTAATACTAGCAAATTTTAGCATCTTTTCATAAATTTATCAGGTTTCCCCTTCTGTAAATTGTCGACTCAGAATCTTTGCCAGTGAATTTTCTTGTCTTTTTCTTGCTGTTTTTTGAAATTTTCTAGATATGAATACTGCGTCATTTACAAATACCTTCTCCTTTCTGTCACCCAGAGGTTAATCTTATTTTCAGAATTCTTATTTCACAGAAATAACTTTCATCTAGTCCAATTCATCAACTTCTCTTCTATGGCTTGCACTTTTGTGACCTTGCCTAAAAAAACACATAGGTATTTTCTGATATTTTCTTCTGTTAGCTTTATAAATTTACTTTTCACATCTAGATCTTCAATCCTTTTGGAGTTTATATTTTAATATGATGGAGTAGGGATACATCTCCATTTTTCCACACTGTGAGCTACTTTTAAAAAAAATTAATACATTTTATTTTTTAGAGCAGTCTCAGGTTCACAGCAAAATTGAGTGGAAAGTACAGAGAGATCCCACAAATTCCCTGTCCCTACACACACGGCCTCCCCCACTACCAATATCCCCACCAGAATGGTATATTTATTACAATCAGTGAACCTATAATGACACATCATTATCCCCCAAAGTCCATAGTTTACATTAGGGTGCTCTCTCAGTGTTGCACATTTATGGGTTTTGACAAATGTATAGTGGCCTGTATCCACCTTTACAGTGTCATACAGAATAGTTTCACTGTCCTAAAATTCCTCTGTGCTCTGCTCATTCATCCCTCCCTCCTCACAACCACTGGCAACCACAAGTCATTTACTGTCTCCACAGTTTTGCCTTTTCCAGAATGTCATAGAGTTGGAATCATGCAGCATGTAGCGTTTGCAGATTGGCTTCTTTCACTTAGTAATACGCACTTAAGTTTCCTCTATGCATTTTCATGACTTAATAGCTCATTTCTTTTTTAACACTGGATAATATTCCAGTCTGAATGTACCATAGTTTGTTTATCTACTCACCTACTGAAGGATACTTTGGTTGTTTCCAAGTTTTGGCAATTATGAATAAAGCTGCTATAAATATCCATGTGCAAATTTTTGTGTGGACATAAGTTGTTAATTCATTTGGGTAAGTATTGAGGAGCACAATTGCTGGATCATACAGTGAGAGTATGTTTAGATTTTTAAGAAACTGCCAAACTGCCTTCCAAAGTGGCTGTACCATTTTGCATTCCCACCAGCAATGAATAAGAGTTCCGGTTCCACATCCTCCACAGCATTTGGTGTCGTAAGTGTGTTGGATTTTGCCCACTCAGATAGGTATGTAATGGTATCCCATTGTTGTTTTAATTTGCAATTCCCTAATATCTTATGATGTTGAACATCTTTTCAAACGCTTACTTGCCATCTGTATATCTTCTTTGGCAAGGTTTCTGTTCAGGTCTTTTGCCCATTTTTTAATTGGATTGTTCACTTTCTACTTTTTGAGTTTTAAGAGTTCTTTGTATTTTGGATAGCAGTTCTTTACCAGATGTCTTTTGCAAATACTTTCTCCCAGTCTGTGGCTTGTCTTTTCATTCTCTTGACAGTGTCTTTCAGAGAGCATAAGTTTTTAATTTTAATGAAGTCCAACTTATCAATTATTTCTTTTACTAATCATGCTTTTGGTGTTGTATCTAAAAAAATCATTGCCATATACAATGTCACCTAGGTTTTAGTCTATGTTATCTTCTAGTTTTATAGTTTTGCATTTTACATTTAGGTCTGTGATCAATTTTGAGTTACACATTTCTGTGAAGGGTGTAAGGTCTGTACCTAGATTCTTTCTTTTTTCTTTGCATGTGCACGTACAGTTGTTCCAGCACCATTTGTTGAAAAGACTATCTTCACACTATTGTAATTATCCCTTTACTCTCCTCCAGATTCAACTTTTGCCCCAACTACATTAATCCCATTAGCCTTTTAAGCACATTCGAGTCTCTCCCATTAAAACTTAAGAGCCCTCACTTAACCCTTCATCCCCCTCTAGACATGGTTTTATCTTTCTTGTCTCCAACACTATCAAATTACTTGAACACATTGGCTACACTTAGTGTCCTCGCCCCTCCCACTCATTCCTCGACCCAGTTCTGTGTGTTTTCAGACCACATCACACTACCAAAATAACTCTAGCTAGGGCTTCTGCTGTGCTTAATCCAATGATACCACCTAGCCCTTCTTCCTGACACACTCTCCTCCCTGGGCTTCTGTGCCATAGCTTCTTGGTCCCGCCCTCCTCCTGACTTTCCCCACCTACACTCTCTCCACTTTCTTTGGCTAATCAGCCTCCACTACTGGCTTTTAAATTTGAAACTGCTCAAGGCTCAGTCCTAACCCCTCTCCAGGTCTGACTTTATTCTCCTTCTGTAGGTAATCTCATTCAACTCATGGCTTTAATTACTACCTCTGTGTAGAGGACTCATAAGTTTATGTTTCCAGTCTAGGCCACTTCTCTGAGTTTCAGGCATGGGTCTCTGACTTCTTTTACCTGCATTTCCCTTTGGATATATCAAAAATATCTCAAATCCACCATGTTAATAACTAACCTAACCATCTCTCCTCTAACCTGGTCCTGCTCCAACCCTGCAAGTCAACATTGGAGGTCATTGGAGGTCATCCTTGGCTCTTCCCTCGCCTTCATCCTCCATATCCATGCTGTCCATTTTGCCTTACAAATATCTCTTGAATTTCTACCACGATTCCTACTGTTACCCTATACTAAGCTAACATCACTTTTTCTAAGAACGAATATAAAGTCATTCTTTATTTAAAAAATTCTTTTTTCCTTTTTTTTTTTTTTCAGAGACAGGGTCTCACTCTGTCACCCAGGCTAGAGTGCAATGGCACGATCATAGCTCACTGCAGCCTTGAACTCCTCAGCTCAAGTGATCCACCTGCCTCAGCCTCCCGAGTAGCTGGGACTACAGGTGCGTGCCACTGTGCCTGACCTGAAAATCATTCTATCTAGTTCTTCCTCTCTTGCCTTTCTCCAATTTGTTATCTATATTTCAAGCCAGAGTGACCTTTTAAAAACACAATTATAATCACAGTATAATATCTCCCTCCTTACAACAATTCAACAGCTTTTCATTGCTTCTACAATCAAGACTAAAATCCTTAACAGAGTCTAGTTCCTACCTTTCTACCTCTAGCCTCACATTGCTCCGTCTCCCTTCTTGCTTTCTGCACTTGGCTCCACTGCTCATGGGGTTTTTCCTGCCAAAGCCTGGTCAACTCCTATGCCTTTTTTTTTTTTTTTTTAAATCATTGTTTCCTCAGCACTTTTATGGTGCCTGGTACATAATAGGTGTTCACTGAAGAATTAGGTATACTTGCCCCCTCCCCTTGGTTATGAGACTCCTGGCTTTATGACTTGGTTACAAGCTCCTTTAATTAGACAACTCCCTGGACTTCCTTCTGAATTTGGACTTTGTTTCCCTAGATGCTCATCAGTAGCCTTGATAGAGCAGACACAGTGGCTCACTCCTGTAATCCCAGTGCTTTGGTAGGCTGAGGCATGAGGATCACTTGAGGCCAGGAGTATGAGACTAGCCTGGGCAACAGAGCAAGACCCCATCTCTAAAATAAATTTAAAAATTAGCTGAGTTTTATGGCTTGCACCTGTAGTCCTAGCTATTCAGGGGGATCACTTGAGCCCAGGAGTTCAAGGTTACAGTGAGCTATGATCATACCACTGCCCTCCAGCCTGGGTGACAGAGTGAGACCCTGTGTCTGAAAATAAAAAAAAATTTTAAAAAACCTTGATAATAATAATAGCTAGCATTTTTTAGCACTTTCTCTTGGTGTAGGACTTTATATATATTTAATATTATTTCCATTCCCCTCAAACACTGAAAAACAAGCATTCTTAAGCCTACTATTTAGGAAACTAGTGTGATGCAGATGGGTTCAATAACCTGTCCAAAGTCCCACAGTGGCAGAGCCAGGGTTTGAGCTCAGCCCTGCTTGGCTGTAATTCCCATGTTCTTTCCCCCGAACTGCAGTCCCTCCTAATAGCATCATCACCCTTATGACAGGTAAGAAGTTTCTCTCCAGTCAAGCCTAGTCCAATGGAACCACATGCACTGGACCAGCCCACAACAACAAAACACCTCACTCCAACACACACACAAGTACTTGGTAAAAGTAAATAGCACTTTTGCTCTACATTTTCTTGAAGCATTCTGAGACTCCCTTCTGCAGCTTTGTTGGCATGAGGGTGGATATGCAAACAACATGATTTTCTTGGCCTTGCAGAACTACAGTTCCAGCAAGGACCCTCTTTGTTGTCAGTCACAGAGAATTTTGCGGGAATTTTTATTTTCCTTTTTTTTTGAAAGAAGACATTTATTAAATCAAGATCAATACTTTCTTTTTAATATCTAAAATTATGGAACGCTTCATGCATTTGCGTGTATCCTTGAAGCACAGGGGCCACGCTCATCTTCTCTGTATCATTCCAATTTTAGTATATGTGTTACTGAAGCGAGCACTGCAGGAATTTTTAATCCTAATTCTTTAAAGTCTTTGGGAAGGTTCTAGGTGATTACATTTGGAAAGCCAAAGGGAACAGATATTTAATTAATACTTACTATGTGCCAGGTACTTAACATGGCCATATCATTGAATATTTGGTAGTAATAAAAGATTTTACAGAGGAGGAAAGGAAGCTCAGAGTGAGCTGGAATTCTGACCCAGGGCTGGCTGAAGCCAAAGTCCATGCTCTTTCCAGTTGAACTCTGAGAAAGATCCCAGAGTGCGGTAAGACTAAGACCTGTGGCCACAAAGTGAAACAAAGAAGAATGTTTTCCAATCCATAGAAGCCACCTCAGGTAAATATGATTGTTTATCCACAACCTCATTGCCAGATGGTAATTAAGCATTGAACAGAAGGGGCTGTTTCCTCGGATTCAGAAAATGCTCCCAACATTGTTTGCGTCTCAGAAAATATCAGCTGCTTTTGAAAAGCTGTGAGCCCATCAGAACCTGCTCCGTCCCCTTCCCCACGTCCTACACGTCTGCACACTTGTCATGGTCTAGAGCAGACCTTAGGATCCCACCATGTTACCCACTGACTAAAGGGCAGTCACTCATTTCAATCTGTGGTTTCTTCTTTGAATACCTGAGACCAGAAAATTCAAACATATTACAATGGAGCAGCTGTGTCTGGTAATAGTACTATGGGTGGTTTTTATTTCCTTTGTATGCTTAGTGTATTTTCTAAATTTTCTACAGGGATGATGTATTTAGATGAATAGGTTTTTAATATTTTTTTAAGAACCTCATTATAACATTCTGAGGATTACATTTCCATTTTACATATAGATTAAAATAAACCTTCTCAGATTAAATTTAAAGTCATTTTGGGACAGATTTGCTGGTAAGGCAGCTGCTTGACTCCCTAAAAGAGAGATCTTAATCTGTGATTGGTTCCCATCCAGGTGAGACAGCCAGGTAAGGACAACTCAGATATCCACCGAGGTTTACACAGGTGGATAAGGTTTGATTTCCAGAATATTTGTCAGTCTATAATTAAAGCAACTGGTTGGGTGTCTGGTCATGAATAGGTCTTTTCAGATGTTAGGGACATTCTACACTACCCTGTAAGCAGGATTTTCAAGGTATCCAAAACTTTTCATTAATTACAATCTCAGTCCTGAATCACATGCCATATCTATTTTGAAATCTACATCGTGACTGCCTTTACCCGAGGGTATCTACTCTTTCCTCATCCTATTCATGGCCTCACTTTTCTTTTCAGACTTGGATACATACAACTTCTTTCCTAAATCTACCCTTGGCTCCGCTCCTCAAGTCTGATCTGGATTCTCTCACCTGGTATGTTGCCTCACCCTTTCTGGTCCAACGGACACAAATGTGAAGGTCCCTGATGAAGCTGCAAGTGTTCTAACAAGTGGGTGAACCATGGCAGTGGGACATCTAAGAGAACACTATTCAGAAGTCCGTGTAGGTGGCATCTGGGACATTTGTCTTCAGGAAGCAGAGGCCCAGTATGGAGATCAGGGGCTAGTGGTCAGGTTAGGGCTCCAGTTCTCACATGAGAACCAAGAAGTCAGATCATTAGAATAGGAACTTGGAACAGCATAGACAGCAGGAAATGGGTCCCCTAACATGGGCTTGGAGCAGAGTTAGCAGGAGAGGTTAGGCTTGGGAACTTGGGCCTTGGGATAAGAAGGGGCTTCTGCTGCGGAGGGTGTGAGATGTGATTAAGAGAACAATTCGGGAGCCCATCGACTGATGCTGGGGCACCACGATCAAGGGTGCCCATCAAGATAGTGATATGGTAACCCCCGAGGGGGGACAGCAGCTGCCTACCCAAGCTGTCCTCAGTGCTGGGTCCTGGGTGGGCTGCGTTTGAAGGAGAGGGCATTGCTACGTCTAAATATGAACCATTGAGTTAGGGAGCGTAGCGGCACTGATAGTTAGGGACTGGGGTGAGGAATGAGGGAGAGGATATGTGCTGTGACATCATCTTGTAAGTATTTCTTCTCTGCAATCTGTGAGAAGCACATAAATGTTGGAGTCAGATAGATTTGAACTAAATCATGGCTCTGCCACTTTCTAGTGAGATGACTTTGGCCAGGCCAAGCCAGTCAAACAATCTGAGGATGATAATACCCATCTTGCTTAGTTGACAGAAGGAACAGATGAGATAGCAGGCACAAAACATCCAGCACCTATAACTGGCTGCAACTAGAACTGCAACGTTCTCTTCACTGATCAGGACCCAATCCCCGGGAGAAGTATTCTCTTAACATCTCAGGCTATGGACACAGGAGGGAGACACCCTGAAGAGGGGAAGCAGAAATAAGCTTTTTATTATTACTACACAAGTGATTTTGTTCATTGTAGGAAAATCAGAAAACATAGAGGAGCGAAAAATATGCAACAGACATTACTGGTAGCTCTGCCACCTCAAGATAGTTATTACTAATATTTTGGTGTATTTCTTTTCAGATTATACATATACATACATCAATGAAATTCTAAAAGATAGGATTATATTGTACTTCCTATCTTCTAACCTGACTTTTCACTCCACAATGCATCATGAACATCTTTCTTTTCCATTCGATATGCAATCTCAATAAATTTTTTTTATGGCTGCATAATAGCCCATTTTATGGATAGTCTACATTTTACCTAACAAACCTCAGAGTGTTGAACACTTTGTTGTTTATATTTTAGGGCTATTATGATCATCCCTTATGGCTAAATTTAACATCTTAATTTTTCTGGGAGTGAAATTAATGCAGGTTATTACTGCTGGATCTGCCCAGGAAGGGATTTCTAACTACTTCAGTAAAATCTGAGAGAGAATCCAAAGAAAATAATCCCAGTCATTAAATCACCTCTTTCTAGTTTCCTATGTGTATCTTTCAGCCTGAAAGTCACGGAAGGAAAGACAGCTGCTTTTGTCTTTTATGAAAGAGTCTTCCATGCAGATTTTTTAAAAATTAAATAAAAATTTTGCCCTTATTGCTTTAAAAAGTAAGTTTATTATAGAAAAGTTAACCAGGACAGAAAAGTAAAGGGAAAAAAATCCTCTACTGCTTGAATAATTTTGGTTTGTTTCCTTCTAGCCACTTTTCCACTTATACTTTGAAATTTGCAAATAGTTATGTTCATTTTGCGTGTGTAATATTGTGTCTTACTTTTTCCATTTATTCGAGAAGCCTTGATATTTTTCCAGGTTTTTCTAAACTCATGAGAAACATAATTTAAATGGCTGCATCGGATGCATTATACAGTGTGCCTTTTGTCAGTGGTCTCTCTTCTAAGCTAGAAAGATTGGAGCCCAAATCCTGTCCTGTTTCCCTACAAAGACCCTCATCTCCCAGCCCCCATATCTCTTCAACAAAGTTACTACCATCGGTTTTTGCACTAGCATCTCTTCAAATAGATTCTTACCTCCATTCTATTCACCTTTTTTACCTTACCTGCTTTATTTTCTCTTTCCCAGCGGTACACCCTCCATCTCCCAGATAGGAGAAGCATGTGGGAACCTGGGAGGAGGTGACATGGCCGGGAGCCCTGCCGGCAGCCCCTCTAGCACCTCGCCCTGCACGTGGCCCCCAATACACAGAGTTTTAGTCCCAAGAGCAGCCAGATTGCATCCCCCCACCCCTGCCTCACCCCAAAACAGATGAATCCTCCATGTTGTGTGGGTTTTTTCACATATCAGGAGCAAACACAGCAGCTTGGGAGCAGGGCTGGGCTGGGACGTGTAGGCGCCCTGGGCGGGCTAATAACCTGGCCCCCTTTCAAAATGATATTCTCTAAATATTTGCCCAACATTCATTTGGAGGAAAGGCTGAGTGCTGCGTGGGAGAAGGAGGCCGGGCAGACTGCTGGCTCAACACTCGCTCATTCTTTGCTGCCCGGAGCAGTTCAACTGCCGGCCCTAAATTGTACACCTCACCCAGCAGCCAAGAGGCCTGAAGGCTGTTGCGACGCTATCTGTCACTTAAGTGCTCCTGGGGGTTTCCCCCTACCAGGAGGCAATGGTGCGGGGCCTGAGAGAGCCCAACAGCCTATCTGTGTGACTCTGGCAAGTACCTTAACTTTTCTGGAGCAATTCTTGTCTGTAAAAGGGATAATAATAGCACCTACCCCAGTGGACTGGAAGGATTCAAATGAGTTAATATATAAAGCTGTTAGAGAAGCTCCTGGCACAGAGCTATCGCTGCATATATTATAATCACTGTGTATTACTGATAATAATGAATGTTATTATTATCACTCTCACGTCACGTTCACTCTCAACAATTCTGGTAAAGACAATTTTCGCCATTGCATTACATTTCCAGCAGTGTTTTAGTGCTCCTTATAGACTGGTATCTAGGGCACCAGCCCGGCTGGCCGGCACCTAAATCCAGCTTGGCTCAGGAGCGTCGAGTACAGTGGACAGGCTCCAGCGGGCTGGGTGTGTGCACGCGTGTGTGTTTGTGTGTGTGGGGGGGTCACTGCAAGATCACTCTACCCACAGTGTAGCCCTTGGTTTAAAAAGAAAGCTTCATCTTCCCTGTGAGGATTGGAAGATGCTAGGACAAGTGGAGATAGACTTTGGGGAACTGCTACAAATTTACCAGGGTTGGGTGATCTTCAATAAGAAAAAAAGATCTCTCCTCTAGAAAAACCAGGAAATGAGGAAGAAATCTCCTTCAAACCAGGTGAATATGCCTCCTGGAATCCTGAGAGGGAGCATGGGGTTATGGAGAGAGAATGGGTGGACTTTGGAGCCAGGAAGTCCTGGGTCTGATTTCTGTCTTAGTCACTGAAGGACCTTGAGTGTCCTTATCTCGGGAAGGGCTGTGTCGTGCTGATGAAAGATGTTCTGTGCACAGTGCCTAGCAGGGAGCCGGAAGCAGATAAGTACCTGATAACTGTGACTTCCTTTGAGTCCCTGAAGTGACAGAGAATGGACCCTGACAGCACCTTTAGTGTCTAGAAGTAGGTGATTGATGCAGACATGCTGAATAAGATTTTCATGTGCTGACTGTAAAACCCAGGGAATCGCAGAGTATCTAGTATTTAATAAGTACATGCTTTATGTTCTTGCTAACACTTCATATCCATTCTTCCACATACTCATCCCGATAATCCTGTGAAGTAGGAATTATCCCCATTTTACAGATTCAGAAACTGGGACGAGTGAGTGGGGGGTCTGGACTCATGTCCCCCACAACCCCAAGGCTAACAACACATTGTCCCCTCGTCTTTCACTTGGGGACCTGGTGTCAGTTTCAACTCAATGCTAGAAAATTACTCTGATAAATAGGTTAAACAAATAGAACCCTATAACTGGGGAATTTTGTTCTAGGAAGTCTAATGCCTGGGAAATAAATTAGCCTTTTAAGTTTTATATCACAGTACAGTTGAAATGTTTAATAATTATTGCCAGAGAACAGTATAATGCAGTACTAAAAATGAGTAATTGAAAAGCCCATCAAGGCAGATGAGGCATCTTCTCAGTGAATTGCTCTTGAATACTTTACATAATTATTTCATTCAGATTTATGATCAGCTCAGCAAAATGTACATCTCTCTATCCTGCTCTGCCTGAGTAGTTCAGGAAGCTTTTTTACATTGTGCTAACACCTTTACGAATGGATAAATGAATGTCTCTTGTACACTAATGGGGCTGGCAATGGTTCGATTTCATTTAGTAGAGGAAAGACTTAGGAGCGAAAACTCAGTTTGCCGAAGCCCCTCTGAGTCCCAGTCATTGTGCTGGGGGTTTATTTGCATTAACTCTGTCAGTTCATTTAAAGTCCATAACAGTCCTGAAAGGGGACTATGTTTTCCATCTCGCAAGGGAAACTGAGGCTCAGAGAAATGATGGAACTTGATCAGATTATTGAGGCTCCTCTTTAACTCACACTGGGCAGTATGGCTCCAAACCAGTGGCCTTTCCACTATATCACCAGCCTCCAGAAAGACCCTGCGTGCCCAGAAAGGGCTTAGAATTTTGGGAAGAGGCCTGCAGAAGAAAGCTGATCCCAGCCAGATTTTATTTGCAGTTCTGGCTCTTTGGACATCTGAGCTGTGGATGCCCCACCCCACCTTCGTATCTTACAATATCAGCCCCTCCAGGCAAAGAGGAATCCAGACCAGTCTCCTCCAGGGATGCGGTTTTCCTTGGACTCGGCCTCCCCACCTAGCCCACATCACCCCAGGCTATGGGTTTATCAGAGGCGCAAGCTTATCATCTTGCCTCTCCCAGAGCTGCAGAGTGGGAGTTCTTGGCAAATTCAGTTCACTGGCAAGTGTGGACAGATGGCTGCCTGGATGAGATGACAACCTTTGTTTCTGGTGTCACTTATATGTCAAAATAGCCCAAAACAGGAAGAATGGGGAGAGGGGATTATTTCCTTGTTAACCCTAACCCTGAGAGGATTACCTCACAGGCAGGAAAAAATTATTCTTTTTTTTATATAATGTATTGAGAAGATTATAAATAGAAGAGGGGGACTCTTCAACTTTCCCCCACCTTTGGATAAGACAGCGACATTTCCAGCAGACTGACTGATCTTTGTTCCCAGCTCCCCGTCACCCTCTCCTTAACCCTGACGCTTGCTGTACTCTCTGTTAAAGTCAGCAGACATCAGCACAGGGCCAAAACTAGGCTCCCCCTTCCCCGCCCCC
The DNA here is from genome assembly GCA_004363605.1 of Indri indri. Classification (NCBI taxonomy): domain Eukaryota; kingdom Metazoa; phylum Chordata; class Mammalia; order Primates; family Indriidae; genus Indri; species Indri indri. The sequence continues at coordinate 99,096 of RJWJ010000423.1, forward strand.
TGGCCTTCAGAATGTGCTAAGGCTCTGCTGAGGGTTATTTCGGAAGAGGCTTAAATGGGTCACTGAGTGTCTTCATTCTCCAGGATATAAAAGCATGTGAGATTTCCCTCTCATGTTAGAATGAAAATGGCAGACATCGTGCACGGATGTATATCTTACCAAATATGGTGCACATCTGTGAACTTCTCCACACCGTTGGGAGATGCCAAACTTTGATCTCATTATATTTAACACTGAGAATCTGTCTGAAAGACATGGATTTATGGTAACTCTCAATGGCTATTTGTCAAACACATCCAAGGTGGTTATCAGCCGGTGGGTACTGAGCACTTGCAAAACAAATCAAATGTCTGAAAAGCATGCATTTTGTCTTTGTGCACCTGAAGGTGGAGGGTTAGGGGAGATACACTGATCAAATCATGCAGAAAAGGGTGCATTTCCCTCCTGCCGTAGTGGGGCACATGAGTGAGGCCCATGAGGGAGCCAGAGCTTGGTCCCTGCCTTTCTGAGGCACGGATGACAGGAAGGAGCTCTTTCCGATAATTCCTGGAAGCTGGGGAGTCAGCTGTTGTCCTGTCAACATAGTGTGTTGCAGGAGAAAGAATATTAACGGGAAGGGAGTGGGGCCCGGGAAGAACAAAGGGAGAGAAACAGGCAAAGGAACAATGGCTTGAGTGCTCTCCACTGGCCATGGACTGTGGTGCACACCTGTTACCGCTGCGACCCTCAGAGCAGCCTCGCGGGGCTCTGGCCTTCCCAGACACTGTTCCATCTTCTTCTTGCCATGCTAGCCCTACCTATGGTCTCACCTGATGTGTCACTTCCTCTGGAAAGCCCTGACCAAGCCCAGCACCTGGGCCCACTGTGCGGCACTCTCAGCCTGCCCAGCCACCACCTCATTGCCTTTACCTTTGCCCCCCCACCCCCACTGCCCCAACATAAGAACCGCCTGGAAGGTTTCTGAAAATAGTGATGCCTGGCCCCATGCCAGACCAACTTAATCAGAAGCTCTTGGCACGAGGCCAGGGTAGCAGCGTTTCTTTAGGGACCCAGGTGATTTTGAGGGACATTTAGTATGACAACCATCTTGAGTCTAGTCCGTCATATCTGAAAGCAGGGGCTGGGTCTACCTTGCTTACTTTTGGGTCACCGGCATCTGCCACTGTGCCTGGACGTCATATATACTTAATCAATATTTGTGAAATGAATAAACGACTTAATTAAAATTAAGAACTATCACTACTCCTGTTTTAGACAAGAGGAAACAGATCGATGGAGGAGACAGAGCTGGCCCGTGGTGCCGAGTGGCTGTAAGAGGAACTAGAATATAATCTCCATGAGAGCAGGACTCTCGTCTGTTTAATTTCACTCTGTTTCCAGTGCCTAGACTTGGCTCTAACACAGAACAGGAGCTCGCTACGTGTTTGCGGAATAAATGACCGCACCCAGTCTCTCTTTAAAAGTCAATCTCTTCCCACTCTATCCTGCTACCAGCCCTGTCTCTGCCACTACCTGCGTCAGATCTCTCTAGATTTCAATGTCCTAAACTGAAGGAGTTAGATGAGACGGCCTCCAGGAAGATTCTTGTCAGTTCTCATCATGGCGGACTGCCCCGATACACATATACTGTCACTTTTAAGGACACAAATCCAGGTGTTAACGCCAGCACCTTCCACGCACAGCAACATCCTCGCGTTTGTCGGGAGGGTCCTCCGGTCTTTTTTCCAGGCTGCTCTTCCCTCCTTTCCTGCTTCCTGCCCCTCTGTACTGTCCCTCTCCCCTGGCAGGTGTTCCCAGTTGGCGGGCTGTGACCCGCAAGAGCTGGCCCCCATCTTCCGGTCAGCCCTTGTCCAAAGAGCAAATCCATAGCTGAGACAACGTGGTTATTAACTTATCATCCGCCCCCCAAATCCAATTCCAGAGAAAAGGATCACTTTGTTGATATCGTTGTGAAGTGGAAGATTGGAAAATTCCACTAAAGTGGCATTTTTAGAAATTCCACTACCGGGCTTTCTCCCTTGCGATCCTTACCTGGGCCCCGTCTTCCCCTGCGACCTTGCCCTCATAAATCACCTGTAGCAATTAGTGTACCAGGCTGTAAAGCAGCTTAGGACCCTGCCTCACTAAAGTTAACCCTGTTGTAACCGTGCCCCTCCTCCTTAAGCAGAGTTTATAAAAGACTGCAATGCTCTTTGTCTGGTGGTCATAATCTGGGGAGACCAAATTCACCTCTGGGCCAATTGCCGGCCGGCGAGAAAGTATAAAACCTGTTTTTCGAAAATCTCTGTGTGTGTCTCTCGGTCTATTCTTGGTCAGCCCTGCCGTAACAATTGTAGCACAACGGAGTGAGGGAACTTACGTTTGCTAAATGTCTACTGCATGCTTGGCACTTCATTTATCCCATTTAAGCCTCACCTCTGACTGCCTGTCAGTTTTACCTTCACAGTATTTCTCTCCAGCACCCTAGAGCACCCAAACTCAATAAACCACTGCAGCAACCTTTTCACTTATCTCTCTGCTTCCATGCTTACACCCTACAATCCGATCTTCCCACAGAAGCCAGGGTGCACATTTAAAATAATAAATCAAATCATGTCACTTCCCTGTTTAAAGACTTCCAATGATTTTCCATTGCACTTAAAATCCAAACTTCATAATGCCAGCTCGCAACCCTGCCTGCTCTGGTTCCTGCCAACTTCTCAAACACGCTCTCCTGCCACTGTGTGTCTCATGCACCCAGCTCCAGTTCCTCAAGCATGTAGAGCTCCCTCCATCCCAGAGAGCCTGTGATGGTTCCCTTTGGTTGTCTTCATTCTACATGATCCCACCCACAAACCTTAAAGAGTTAGGAAGGAAAGCAGTGGGGAACAAATTTAGATATGCTTGAGGCTTCCGTGGCAGCTGATTTTCCAGCTGAACCTACCTGAACCTGCCTCGAGCTCTGCTCCTCACCTTTGCTTTCTCAGTGTGCAGGTGGATGAAGCAACTCAAGTCATTCTTGGGATAAAGTCAAATCTATGTGCAAAATGTGGTTAAAGAACCAAATACCCTGCCTTCTCTTCCCTATCAAAAGATTTCAGTAATTTGGCCAGGTGTGGTGGCTCACACCTGTAATCCTACCACTTTGGGAGGCTAAGCGGGGAGGACTGCTTGAGGCCAGTTCAAGACCAGCCTGAGCAACATAGCAAGACCCTACCCTATTTTTTTTTTTTGTCTCTACAAAAAATAGAAAATCAACCAGGCATAATGGTGCATGTCTGTAGTTCCAGCTACTTAGAAGGCTGAGGTGGGAGGATCGCCTGAATACAGGAGTTTGAGGTTGCTGTGAGCCATGCTGACACCACTGTACTCAAGCCTGGACAACAAAGCAAAACCCTGTCTCAAAGAAAAAAAAAATTTCACTAATTAATAACTTGATTTTTCAGATGGTCAGGGAACCATAGATTAACTTTAGGGAAAAGAAGCTATAGTTTGTTGAGCTATGTGCCAGGCCCTTTAAACATGGTTTTGTTGAATCAGCAGAACAACCCTCTGAAATAGGTATTAGGATGTCCATTTTACAGAGGAGGACACTGAGGTTCAGGGGACTCAAACAATTTCTGGAGGATCACACAACTTTCCTAATGGACAGAGCCAATATCCCACCCAGCTGTATCTGATCCCAATCTCAGGCTCTGCCACACCATCTTTCTTTACTAAGCACAACCTTTCTTTCCAGCAAAACAACCTCAGAGTAAAAAACAATGTATGAGTAAGTAATGATTAAGATATAAAAGTGAGAAAAGCCTGTTTTCCAAAAGCACATTTAAATCCTCCATTTACCTGTGCTAATTGTAATACCTTAACAAGTCGTTCTTAAATATTCATTAAATTGAATTCCCTAAGGGCCTGTACTTAGGAGCTCAGTTGGCTGATATTCTGAATTCCTAAATGCACTGGAAAATAACCACATCTTTCCTCCCAAAGCATTCTACAGTGTAGATTGGTAACCAATCCAAAATGACCCTCTGTGCAATTAGTGCTTTTTTGCCTTTTTCTTTTATTCTTCCAAGCCGGAAGGTCAAACTGCAACAGCATCACCCGCTAAGTCCCCCACTGGGCTCTCTTTCTGGATATGTGTTGCCCAGAGAACAATCCTGCTTTCGACAATAAAAACAACAGTCAACGCTTGCACAAAAGACTTAAGGACAATGGGAAATGTGGGTGAGTTAATTATGTTCCTAGTCTTTGTTCTTTACAAACAGAGTAAGAGCGATGGGTGATCGGTGAACTTGTAGAGAGGCAAGCCATTGAACTGTACTTAAGAGAAAAGGGTTTCTTAGGGATCTGATGCATGGCCTCTCAAAACAACTTCATTTATGTCAGAATTACCCACGCTGTTCAGTCTTTGGAGGAAGGAGCCAGCACTAGAGCAGGAATTGGGGACACAGGTCCTAGTGGTGTATCTCAGGTCCTGTGGGAGCCTGGGGAACTTAACCTTTCTGGGCCTTGGTTTTCTGATGTCAAAATGACTTAATGGTACCAAAATCCCTAGCTGTCATAAAATAACAGTTCTGCTCTCAGGTTCAGCCTGTTTGGGATGTGCCGAACAGAGGCAGGGATTGGATCCCAGTGCATTTGGGCCTGTTTCTCCTTTTTCTCTCATGCTGTCCACATTTCTGGAAACTGCAGCATCCACGCTGATGACCACTATACGACCCTCAGCCCTGGCCTCTGCTCAGGTTCGCCACCTAGTCCCTGAGGTCTACCTTGGGCCTTGTCAGTTCAGAACTGCCACACCTTTGAACTCATGGTCTATGGAACTGCCTTCTAAATACAACTTCCTGTTTTTCATTCAGTCACTCGACAAATTTTATTGCTTGCTTGCAATATGCCAGATATTAGCATACAGAGTGGTAAAAAAAACAAAAACATTACCTGGCCTCCTGTCGCTAACATAATAGTTGACCAGGTGAATCAGACATTAAATACCATTGTTTTAAAGGTAAGAAATACAGATATGGGTAAAGTGGAAAATGAATTGTGCCCATGAATCTACCTCTCAGGTAAAACTCCCTTTTAACTGTTGGATCATATTATCTTGTTACTCTGTAACTTCATTTTCTCTTAATATGTCATGAACAGCTATTTCTATACATACATTAATAGATCTGCCAAATCTTCTTAAATGACTGCATAATAATTTGTGCCAGACATATTCGATGTATTTCACTTATAACTTCCTTGGTACTCACCATAGCTCTATGACTTAGTACTATAAATATTCCATTTTACAGCTAAAGAAACTGAGTCTGAGAAAGTTTCCCAGGAAGCTGAGGTCACACAGCTGGTAAATGGCAGAGCCAGAATTCAAACCCTGACTACAGGACTCTAGAACTTCAGCTCTTACCCACCGTACCTAATATGCCATTGCCAAGATGTACCATCATTTGTTTTCTTTAACCCCGACAGACTTTTAGATCGATTACCCCTCCTTATTATTTTGCTGTAATAAGCAAGGCTGCAATCAACATCCTTGTACCCATATCATCCTCCACTTGTGTAAATCTACTGATTGGATTCATTCCTAGAAGTGAAATTTCAGCATTAAAGGCTATGAGCATTTTAAATTTCAATAGACAGTGCCAAACCAGTAGAAATTTTGGATTAATCTGCACTCCTACCAACCGCATATGATAAAGATTGCCATTTTCTTCTCAACCCTTGGCACCACTGAATCTATTCTGGCAATGGTCACTGTGTTCTCCTTACTGCCAAATCTGACAGCTTTTTACAGCCTCATCCTGCTCAAAGCTCTGCCGTATGTACCCCTGCAGACACACACCCCTGGAACTCTTTCCCTCCTCCTATTTCCCTGGTATTTGAAATCTCTTCCCTGGCCCTTCGTCCCTGTATGATCTGTGAATGCCACGGAGTCCTGGGTTCTCCTCTTGTTCTCTTCTTCTCTAAATGCCCTATCTCCCCGTTGTGGCGGACTTTTTAAATTGCTGGCCCAACAGCCATTCCCTCCTTCTTCCTTGCTAAAAAGACCTCAACCTGTTTAAGGCTTAAAGTGTCCCACCCGCAGAGATTGAATCATGGTCTAAACCAGTCGTGGCTGTCCTATTTTTCTTCCTTGAGCTTTAGGAGACCATGTGACCTGGTTCTGACTAATGAGACATACAGAGAAATGGGCCAGGTGGCTTCAGGGATTCTCCTCTCTGATAAAAGGATAGAATCCTATGAGGAAAGTGTTTCTCCCCTACTAGCCTCATTCCCTCCTATTTGGAACACTGTTGGTGAGGGTGAGATGCTTTGAGCTAGTGCAGCCATTTTATGAGCAGGCGGAGCTAGTACAGCCATTTTACAGAAAAGGAGAGAAAGGCCAAGTGAGTCACAGAGCCACCGGTGCAGGGACCTGATGTCACAGGGCTGCTGAAAGAATGCTTGAGCCACTTGTTTCTAAACACCTTGCTAAACAATAAATGAACCTACAATAAAATCCATGATTGGATTTTCTATTTGTTATAACCAAACACCTCCCAACAGATATGTAATGGTCACCTCATCCCAAAATTCTCTACTTTGAAGGTGCCAATCCAAGTTCCTCTCTTGCACCTTAGAACTACATGATAATAATAATAATTAAGAATAATCACAATGAATAAGTTATCATTAAGTTCCTGCTATGAGCTAGGAACTCTTCTAAAATGCATATATCTCTATAGTTATAGTTAAAACATCACTACTACTGGATAAGGTGCTACTATTATCCCCTATTTTATTAATGAGGAAACTGAGGCACAGAGGGATTTACAGTAATTTACCCAATTTCATAAATCTCCTACGTGGCTGAGCTAGGATTCATACCAGGGTTGTCTGGTTTCAGAGTCCATACACCCAAATATTATGCAATGTTATAATGCTGCTCAGTTACTTGGATGACTAAAGGGACCTTGAATTGTATGTGTCCCAAATGGAGCTCATCATTCTTTTCCTCGCAAATGGGCTCCTCTTTGAACTCCCCATCTTGCTTAAGGCAGAAATCTGGGAGTCTCTTTGGACTTGTGCTTCTCTCTTCTCCCCCACATCCAATCGGTCACCACATGCTGACAATTCTGCCTTCTGAACACATTCTGAACTCTGCTGTGCCTGGCTTACAGGAAATGCCCACGAGTGCGGGCTCTTTACAATGGAGCTGCTTCTGCTTGTCTTGTCTTTCACTGCCCACTGACCTTGCCTGGTCTACTGGCTCTCCTTCTACCTTTGGGGCCTTTGCATATATTGTCCCCTCTGCATTGAATGCTCCGTGCTACACTCTCCCTAATTAATCCTTTTACAACTTAGCCCAAATGTTTGTCTACCAGGAGGCGTTCTCTCATTCCCCCACTTCCGTGAATGGTTCTCCCAGAGTGCTCTGCGCGTCTCCGCCTCTGCCTTTATCATACTGCAGTTTACTCATTTATTTACTTATCTGTTTCTCTCCCCTGTCAACCCCACATCCCCAAACCAGGTTATAAGCTCCTTAGGAGGGGGATACGATATCTCAAACTCAGTCTGGCCCCTTGCCCTAGCCATTGCCCTTCCTCTGTTCTCTATCTTAATCACTGGCATCATTAAACTAGAAATTTCCATGTCATCTCTAACTCCATGAGCCAATTTCTACCTCTGAATGTTCTTTGAATCTAACCCCTCCTCTCCATTCCCAGGTGATTACCTGGATGCGTTAAGGTCTTAGGCTGGAAGGTTATGATGAGGGAGATCTCATTTCCATTTGGGAACAAGTAAGGGCTTTCTGCAGAGCTGAGAGGTGGAGCTGGTCTGAAAGGTGGTTCAAATTTTAACAGAGGCCTCTGGCCATTTGTAGATTGACTACATTCATGCATTTTAACACATTTTACCTTTTTAACCCACAAATTAGCAATAAGAACCAACTACTCTAAATAGTACTTTGCCCCAGGGTTATTTCATAAAAAAAAGCAAGTTAGAGAATTGTTCAGTAGCTCTGGCAAAGCCTTCTTAAAACCGAGTATTAGTTAATCAATCAGGCAGGTGGATCAATGAAATATAACAAACACAGCATTCAATAAAAGTGAGCTGCTCATTCCAAATAGTCTACGACTCATGAGTTTGATCAATACATTACAAAGATATAACAAGTATAAAAATACAAGGCGGCTAAAAATACTTAGTTGATGAATTGCATCCATTATCAGAATGCATACTTCATTCTTCAAGATACTTAGCTAGTCCTGGCTAATCTGACAATTAACTTTTACAATAGCCAAATAGCAAGCAAAGTTTTAGTGAAGGTATTCCATCCAAGTGTCCAATTTTGCAAATATTTGGAAAGATAGCATGCTCCCATGAAATATGCCTGAACTAGGGTTAGATGGCCCTGCCACTTCATGGCTGGGTGACCTGAGGCAAGTTGTTCAACCTCTGATTCATCTGTAAAATCTGGATATGAACCCAGTTCTGTCTTCATCACAGGGCTGTCATGGAGCTCAAATAAGAGGCTAAATATGAACTTGATTTAAGCACTACTAAGTTCTCTAGAAATATGAGGTATGTTTTGCAAAAGGGTCAGTCCATCAGTAAGACAAGCAAAAGAGATGCTTTATCCACAAATTAGTAAACAAAAATAATGATAATAAAGCTAATTTTAAAATTTAGTTAATGCTTAGTCTGGAAACAATGATGTCAATTAAAAAATAAAATGCTCTGACACTAATTCTTAAAATCAATGTGTTTCATTTACTTCATTATTTGGCTGTCCCTATTAATAAACTCATTTAATTAAACTAACTTTAAAAAATGAATTTAACTGTTTTTATTTGTGATCTCAATGGCTTTCAACTCAAATGAAAATGTTTAAAGAAACAATGACATTTTGGGGGGGCCCCGAATCAGTTATACCTGGTCATTTGTTCAGTCTGTACTTGAAAAGTGGTTTGTATATAACGTATTCCTTAATAATTAATGCTTCCGGAAAGTAAAAATAAATTTCTCATCCGAACACAGGAAAATGCACCATGTGCCAGGAGGGCCATCACAAACAAAAATGGGGCCTGCCACCAGCCCCAGAATGTACCAAAGTCTCCTCCAATACCTTAACAATCCCTGGGCCTAAAGTCTGCTTTGCAAGGTTGAAATGCCCTGTGTCTGTCAGGCGTTGTGCAATGCACATAGGTCTGACCGGCCGAATGCAACACCTGGCACTTAGTAGAGGATCAAGAAGTGTTGCCTGAAGTGAAATGAAATAATGGCACATTATCTTCCACAGATATAAAAGTGTGAGCCAACACCAAGCTTCTTGACTTTCCCCAATTTAAGTTCCCACAGCACTACTAAAATGATCATTTAAAAATTCTATTTTAAAAGCATTAATTTTAGATTAAACAAGATATGAGCCATCTTATTCTTTTTGAACAAAGATTGGGTATGTATTTATTCTATAATGTCAGTATAAAAATGTAACAGAAAAAAAACTTACTCGGAGAACTTGTTTTAAAGCACCCATTAGCAATAAATGAATAGCATCTTCAGTTGACTGCTAATCAAATTTCGGCAAAAATTACCAATGCAATAGTTACATGGGCCCTTTTCCAAATAAATGAGTAAGTTGACTATTATATTTTGATATAAATGTCTACCTCAGTGCACATACTTCTGCCTTCTTGCTGACACATTGACAGCACTATGGTCTCCATCTGACAGATCTGTTTCACCAGTTAAACCCCCTCGTAGGTCTGCACAAGCGAAAGTACACAGATCACAGAATTTCCATAGTTTTGCAAGTCACTTAGCTGCTTGGTTGTTCAATTAAATGGATTGCATTAAATGAGATCATGTGTGAAACGTGCTTAGCACTTGGTACACCTCCCATTCACAGTAAATACTGCTTTTTTTTTTTTAGAGACAAGAGTCTTGCTCTGTCACCCAGGCTGGAGGGCAGTAGCACAATCATAGCTCACTGCAACCTCAAACTCCTGAGCTTAAGTGATCCTCCCACCTCAGCCTCCTGTATAGCTGGGACTATGGGTGTGAGCCACCATACCTGGCCTGAAACTCTGCTCTTATACCCACAAAGAAAGGAAGTTACCGAGCCATCACCAACAGCGTGTCTAGAAACAGGAAGCTGCTGTCAGAGCTCCCTCCTTTCCCTTCCCTGGAAAGGAATATGAAAAGAATCAGTTCCAGAACTGCATGACCCCGGGGATTAAGTCATCAACTACCCAGCCCTCTGTAGCTATCTGCACTAGAACCATGAGAAGGAAAGGCAGTGCTTGACACTTCAGAGATCCCTCCTGGAGTCCTGGCAGGATGGGCCTTTCCCCAGCCTTCTCTGAGCAAGTCAGCTAAAGCAGGCAAAGCCAAAGGTGACCTAGAGCCTGGGTATGGCCAGAGGAGAGATGTCCCTAAGACCCCGAGCTCCTGACACGCTGCGTATGGGTAGTGTTTCTTGCTCCACTCCTAACAAGGGAGCCAACGTGAATGCACATTGAGATATTTCCAATAGTCTCTTGTTCTTTGGCAGTGGAAACACAAAAGACTTTGTTACTGAGCATAAATTTATCCATAGTTACAAGTGTCAATCAATCACATCTTTTGAATATCAATTCACAAATTATCAAAACTTTAAGCATAATTATACTGCTTAATATAGTAATTCCACTTCCAGGAAACCATCGTAATGAACTAATCTAAAATATAAGTAAAGCTTTTCTGGTTGCTATGGTCTGAATGTTCCCCAAAATTCATGTGTTGAAACTTAATCACCAATTTTATAGTATTAAGAGGTGGGACCTTTAGGAGGTGATTAAGTCATGAGGGCAAAGCCCTCCTGAAGGGGATTAGCGAATTTATAAAAGGACCTAAGGGGGGACATTTGCCTCCATCATCCTTTCCACCATGTGAGGACAGGGTGTTTGTCCCCTCCGAGGACCCAGCAACAAGACGCCATCTTGAAAGCAGAGAGCAGACCTCGCCAGACCTGAACTTGCTGGTGCCTTCATCTTGTACCTGCCAGCCTGCAGAACTGTGAGAAATAAATGTCTATTGCTCATAAATTACCCAGTCTGTGGTATTTTGTTACAGCAGCACAAATGGACAAAGACACTGGTCAAAGATTTTTTTGAGTATTTACACTAGTGAAAAACAGGAAACAATCCTTCAACCACACCTCAATGGGGAGAGGGTAACTGGATTATTTTGTGTCCACTAAAAAGGATGTCTGCCCAGAATTCTGTCTAAGATTTACTTTATAAATACACATTTTGTTTGCAATAGAGAAAACAGTAAAAACAATCTACATGGCCATTTGTAGTAACACCCATACAATGCATTTTTAAAATTTTGCATACTTCTATATATTTGCTTCACAACAAGCATGTACTATTTTTATAATTAATACTTTTAAAAGGTATTTTAAAAGACCGGTCACAAATCTGTATGAGAAGAGATGGGCCTCTGACTTGGTCCCTTGGAAATGTTCCCTGTGTTTTGTGTCCCTTCGTTTATGACTGAAGATATGGCAGGTGTTTCTCCATTTAATCCCAGAGATATAGCATGAGGTGCAAATGCCTTACACCTGGGGTTCTATGCCACCTCCCATGCACCAGGACACCCCACTCAGGTTTTCATTCTTCCCCAACTGCCACAGACATGGCGTCAGAGCCTTCTCCTCCCAAACTCCAAAGAATCTCCACTGATTGATCAGAATTGACGCAAAACACAAAACCTGCCGTAGTCCCTCGAATCTAAGATGCCATTGAGTGTAAGAGGCATTGATGATGAAATAACAGTTTATCTGGGGAAGAAAGAATCCTACATTTCATGTGCATCTATCAATTATAAGGTGCATTCTGACTTCGGAAATGCTACAGTATTAAAAATGGGCATTTTCGAATCTGTGGAATGCTGTTGTCACCGTCCCCGGACTGTGGCAACCTTTCCTTTCCCTGCCTACTGATGGTCTTCCATGCCTGCAGCCATCTCACTTGCTGTTCAGAAGCTACAACACAGACGTAAGGCACTAGGCTGGGCCCAATGGTCCACTTAGCTGGAAGGTGGAGAAGAGCCAGGATCCAGAAGTCACCGGCAGACTCCAGTAGGTGAGGGCAGCGTGGGCTAGGGGAGGAAGAGGGGCATGTGGGTTCCTCGCACCAAGCTTCTCTCCCAGCATTAACATCTAATTTGATTACAGTCAGAAGCTTCCAAAGAAACAGCCTTCTCTGATCACTGTGCTTAATGCTCCCCCCCTTTCTTTTAAATCCACAGTAAATGGCACAGGCTTTGACTTTCTTTGTCCCCTCTACAGAACACCCAAGAGAAGAAACGCCCCACGTGCTTGCTGTCCGAGCTTGAGCAAGTAAATAACCTCCCTGGGGCTCTTCCCTCATCTCTAAAACGTTCATCACACCCTTCTCATAGACTGCTTGTGAGGGTCAGAGGTTAAGTACACAGGGACCCAGTATAGAGCATGGTATACAGTGGGTGCTCAGTACATCTAGTGAGCCAGAGTTCATCCAGTTGGGCAAAGCGGTTGCTCAAGAGGCAGCGTATTCAACAGTACCAATATGGACTGAGAAGAATTCAAGCCGCTTCCCAAACTACATTTGAGCTTTATGTACCCCAGGAAGATCCTACTCAATATCCAGGCGACACCATAAATGGGACTTCCAGCAATTGCTGCCACAAACCCATGGGTGAGTCAGAGCATCTGGGGAAACAAGCCCCTTAATTCCTTCCTCCTTTCTTTTTTTTCCCCCCAAACAGAACAGCCAAATTGGATTATTTTATAGTTTTACTCAGAGAGTGGCTCTAAAATGACTATTATCACTCTTTATTAATAGAGTCAGATTTTTTTTATTTCAAAACCCAAACCTAGGCTAAAACCTGGCCAGATGGAAGTAGAGTGGAGTGGGCTTGGTCTTCCCAGTCTCTGCTTTCCTCATGTCCACCCTTCCTGATGAAACAAAGTCAAACTGAGTTTAACGGGTAAGAGGCAGGAAGACTACCTGCCCAGCAGCCTGCATAGTCAGCCTAAGAATTAGCGGCCATTGCTGGCACGGGGCTTCGGGGACTGTCTGGCTCTGTGTTCCCAGCTGCATCTTCTTCGGAAGGAGAAGCAGGAACCCTGGTTCAGGCTGGAGCAAACCAATTTAGTAACATGTGCGAAATTACATTTGGATGATGGGGTTGCTGTTAGAAACAGACCCACAGGGAAAAGATGTAAGAAATAGCAGAGTACAGTCATCAGGGACCATGTTGTGCAGGGACAAGCAACACCTCTTCAGTAATGCAGGATATGTACATAGGCGTATTTTATATTTAATACTAATGAAAAGGTCAAAAACACAGCCATCCTTTTGTTCAACAAACATTAATTAACTACCAAGAACCAATTTTTGTGCTGGGCCCTTGGGATTCCAAGATGATTAAAGTATGCTTTGCCCTCGAGGGATTCGCAGTCTAGAAGAGGGACCCAAAGAGGTACAAACAAAGGGGAAATTCTCCCTGGCAGTGGGCAGTGGAAGCCTCAGCACAGCTTGGCCTCTACTGTGGGCAGGGAGGGAGGAGGAACTAGACTGGCTCCACCCAGTAAGTGGCTTTGAGCTGAGTCTTACAAGAAGAATCTGTGTTTGCCAGGCCAGTGGTCAGACTGGTCATTGCTCCTACCTAGAAGGCTGCAGTACGTGAATGACACACGGATGGAGAAAAGCCTCATTCCCTGCAACAGGGGATAAATGCAGTTTGCACGTCTCCACAGTGAGAAAATGCCTGACACAACTGAGTTGCTCTATAAGGAATCAGGTTAGTCTGGTTCTCAGATAGAGCTTACCAGAGTCAAAAGCTGAGCCCCATTTCAGGTCATAGGACCTGACACTGCTGTGGCACAGTGTCAGCCTCTCCATCTTGGTTCTATGGCCCTGCAGGAGAGGCCTTGGGCTGCAATCACCGTCACACAAGGAGACCTTGCAGTATCGAGTTCCCAGGGGCAGGGCTGGGAGCACACAGTGTTAGGTCACTGGAAGGCCGACGAGCAAGCTCTGCCCAGTACGCGGGAGACGAGCCATCAACAAATTCCCTCCTGTGACCTACAAGGCCTTCACGGCCTGGCGCTCCCACCACATGGGGCAGTCGGTACCTCCCTGTAGCACACTCAACTCCTGTTTACTTGCCAGACTCTGCTAAGCAGTGTCCACACATTACGCACCGCAGCCCTCACACCCATCCTTCGAGGGTGCTGTTATTATTATTGCATTTTAGACCCGGGGAAACTGAAGCTTGGAGAATTGCCCTAAGTCACCTGGTTAAGAAGAGGCAGAGCCAGGAATCAAATCTGAGGTATCATATCCCAAAGCCTGTGCTCCTTCCTTGTTCCTCACGGCCCCCTCACCTCCAGGCCTCCACAAGGAACGCTCTTCCTTCATCCTTCTTCGCTCCCTAACTCTTACTTGTCCATCAGATCCAGACCCAGCTATGTTCTCCTCAAAGCCTTCCTCACTCCTGCCTGCTACACCCTTTACCTCCTCCACCATGCTGCTAGGAGCTAACTGGTGGTTTAATTTTCAGTCACCTCGGGAGACCCTGATGTTCCCTGTAACATCCACCCCTTTTTCTTCAATGGGGAGCCTTTGGAATCAAGTACCTTCTTCTAATTAGTGTGGGTGGTCAGGGCAGACCAGGACCAAAATAATAGTCCTGAGTCGTCTTCACTGTTTTTTCCTAGCACATACCCTAGTGCCTTGTAAGCAGGATGAATGCCACCGCCCCGTGGGATCCGACTGAGGGAACTGCCCCAGCTCTGGGCTGTGTTCTTGGTGACCATCAGTCCTGAATTCCTTGTTTGAAGGGAGACACAGATTGGGCTTGACTTAGGACAAAGTCAGTATCCAAGAGGGTCCCCTCCTGTGAGGAAGGCAGGTCACAGAAATGCAGATCAGGCAGAATGGCCATTCCTTGTTCCAGGTATTGGGAAAAGGCTTCCATGCAATGTCGGGGTACCTGGGAGGCGGCTTAAAGTTCATTCCTCAAGACAGGGGGCTGGAGATGGCAAGACGGGGAGCCACCACTGTGGTCTGAGAGGAGTCTTTCAGCTCTTCATGTACATGCTTGTGTTTCTTGCCCTCTAAGAGAGTCAGTCCCTTGGTCTCCAGGGAAGCCATTTTTGGTTTCCAGCACAGGGGAAAGATGCTAACGTAGGTTTGTTCTGCAGAGGCAGATGGGACTACGGTGAGGAGGGGGATGCAGGATGGTGTGGGAGCTGCCCTGCCTTGGGAGGACCCTTGGAGGGCCTGGGAAAAGGAGCCCATGAGCCCTGTCTTCAGATGTGTTCAGGGCTGTCATGTGGAAGATGGGCCATATGACAGTCACTTGTCCTGTAAAACTTGTGCCGAAGAGTGGAAGCTACAAGGAAGGGGAATTCTGAAATATTATAAAAGGAAATCTGCAACTTCATAGCTGTATAAGGGGGGAATGTGAGGTAGGTGCCAGATCATGAAGGGCCTTGTAAGCTGGGTAAAGGAATCTGTACTGACTTGAGAACAATAGGAAGTTATTAAATAAATAGAGGAATGGAAAATCAGAGAGCAAAGAGGGGAGGCCTGTTGGGAGGCCACGGCAGAAATCCACGAGTGGATTGAGGGTTCCCTAAACTGGAGGGGGAGTCAGCCATGGACAGGCCTCAGAAAGTTAGAGAAATCCCTATGTAAATGCATTTTTCTGATGAGGTGGTACATAGCTTTCCTAGATTCTGAGACTAAGTACCTCATTACATGGTCATCCAAGAAAATTGTCCAACACCAAATAATGGGCCATATTTAGAGGTCATGAAGACTAAAATTTGCTAAAATCTGAATGAAGAATGAAAACTAATGTAGAAACCTGCTTTTCAGTAGAGTCTAATACTCTTTCTGCAGAGCTTCTACAGCTGAATTCAAACCCACGGAGAGTGGAGAGGGCTGAGATCTGCTCTGGGGCTGCATGTGCTGTTCACACTTAGCTTCCTTGGATGGGAGGGACATTCTGTGTGTAATATGTTGGTCCTGGTCTGCCCTGACCACCCACACTAGAAGAATGCACTTGACTCTTAAGGGCTCCCCATTAAAGAAAAAGGGGGGATGTTACAAGGAACATCAGGATTTCTTGAGGCTAAGATCCTATGGTAATGCCATTTACCAAGAGCATTTCATTTTCTCCTGGTTCATCGGCAGTAGATGGAAACACTGAAAGAAGACAGTAACATGTCTTCAAGCTCCAGTCAGCTGGCTAGAGCCAAGTGAGATGGTGTGGTTCAGTGGAAAGAGCATAGGCCAAGGATATGAATCCAACTTAATATTTTGCATCTAGAAAAGAAAGAGCATTACACCTACCTTCCCTGCCTCAGAGAGTTTGGGTTGCTGCAAACAGATGCAAGGTGATCTATCGAGAAATGGATTCACACTGAGAGTAGTGTGGTGTTTCTCCATGCACACACATGCACATGTGCTTGCACACGCATAAACACATTCCACTCATGTGGGTCACCTGCTTGGCCTGTGTCTGTAGGATCTTCCCTTCTCTCAGAAAATCCAGCCCTTCCCCACTCTCCCGACCCTTCATTCTACCTTTAGCCCATCCTCCACCTTCACTTGGCCTCACCTGCTGTCCACATGCCCCTCATCCTGTCCCTCCTTTCCATCTCCACACATAGCTCTGTCCACATCTTCCACATCTGTGGCTCTTCCTTCCTAAAATGAGCTGCCAGTCTGCTCTTAGCCCCATCCCCCTCTCATTTCCAGACATGGATCCTCTGGCATCTCCCACCTTTCCTGTCTACCAGTGTCACCAACCACCTACATTTAAATAGCCAGCCTGAAGTCTGTCTTGAGCTCCCAATTCAAATTCCCAACTGAGAGCAAACCTCTCCAGCTAAATTATCTGTTGGGCCCTTTAACATGTGCAAAACTGAGTTGTGACCCTTCCCCCAAACCTTCTCTTCTTCCTATATCTGATCTCAGCCTCACCATTATTCCATTATCTCCTCATTTATTCCTGCAACACAGATTTATTGAGCATCTATGTGTGTTAGACAATGTGCTAAGCACTGGCAATATAAGGACTCCTGTCCTCATTTGATGGGAAAGATGGACATTACTGTGATTGGAATGTTGGTGTCTCCCCCAGATTCATACATTAAAACCTAATACCCAATGTGATAGTATTAAGAGGGGGAGCCTTTGGGAAGTGATTAAGTCACGGGAGCTCCACGCTCATGAATAGGATTGGTGCCCTTGTAAAGAAGGCCTGAGTGAGCTCCCCTCCCCTGCCTCCATGTGAGGATGCAACAGGAAGGCACCATCTGTGAGAAACAGGCCCTCGCCAGGCAAAAAATCTGCTGGTGTCTTGACCTTGGACTTCTCAGCCTGTAGAACCGTGAGCAATAAATGCTATTATTTATAAGCTACCAGTCTTAGCCCAAACAGACTAAGACAGGCATTAATCAAATAGTCATAAATATGAACACAGTTATAACTGAGAAATTTCTACAAAAGATACGTATGCAATGAGAATATATGAGAGCATATACAATGGTGCTAAGGAAAGCTTTTCCAAGGAAGCAACTTGCAACGCATGAGCTCATATCTGAAAACTGAGTAGCATTTAGTAGGAAAAATTAGGTTGGGGGTGAGGGAATGTACCAAACAAAAAGGAAACATTTCTCTACAAAGGCCCTGGGCCAGGAGGAAATTGGTAGTATCCACAGCCCAAAGAGCAAGGGAAGATGATATGAGATAAGGTGGAGAGTTGAGTAGGAGCCAGACTTTGCTGGGCCTTATAGGCTGCTAAGGAACTTTGTCTTCTTCCTGAAATTAGTGGTATGTTATTTGACTATCTTCAACAAACATTTATTGAACATCTACTATGTTCCAGGCACTTTTCTGGATGCTGAGCACACAGGGAATACATCAAGGAATGACACTAAGTCCCTGACCTCATGGAGCTCACGTAACAATCACATATGCCACTGAAGGCTGCTGAGCAGAACCACTGTGAGGTGCCAAAAGTGGGGGCAGAGAGGTTACTGTGGCTGTCCAGGGGTATGTGATAATAGGCTGGAATAAGACTAGGCCAAGAAGGGAAGAATTTGGTGAATTAGAAAGATACTGAACAGGTACAATCAGCAGCACTTAGTGATGGATTGGTCAGGGGGTGCAGTTTTGTTTATTGTGAGATTTTTAAAGTTGTTATTATTTTAAGAAGGGAGATTCATGAAGGATGAGTCTTAAAACTTGAGCTGAAGGGAAGGATCTTACTGAGAGGAAAAGACTGACTGTACACAAGGGAGAAGGCATGGTTGGCCATTGAAGGTTGCTGAGAAAGCAAGAGAGAGTGGTACCCATAGCCTTGGTAGAGAATTTAGCCTTAGGACGGGGAGGGAGAGATCCCTTATTTTAGTAGGAGGAAAGGTGAGGAAAGATGCAGGTAGGTTTATTAACCAGGTGGTAACAAGTTAAGAAGTTCTGGTCCAGGGATTTCCTTTTTATTTTTTCCTATAGAGAAAGCGACACGGTCATTTGTTGAGAGTGATGTGGAAAGAAGCACAGATGAGTCAAAATTAAAGGAAATCAGCATTAACAGAAAGTGGGAGACAGAACCTGCCAGAGTAATTTAGTCAGATTACCAGGTAGGTCGAGGGCCCTCCAAGGTCAGGGATACTGCATAGCTGTGTGTGGTAGGCAAAAAAAGGTCCCCCAAAGATACAGTCATCCCTCTGTAGCCCTGGGGGGTGGGCTCCAGGGCCCTCCCTCAGATACCAACATCCATGGCTGCTCAAGACCCTTATATAAAATAACCTATGCACATCCTCCCGTATACTTTACATCATCTCTAGATTACTTAAAATATCCAGTGTAACATAAATGCTATGCAAATATTTGTTATGCTGTGTTTTTTATTTCTATTATTTATCATTGCTGTATTGTTATTTTTTCCTAATATTTTTAATCTGCAGTTGGTTGAATCCGCATCCGCAGATACAAAGGGGTGACTGTGTGCTCACTTCTAATCCCTAGAACCTGTGAACATTACTTTATATGGCAGAAGATGTGATTAATTTAAGGATCTTGAGAGGAGGCGTTTATCCCGGATTATCTGGGTGAGTCCTAAATATCCTCAAATGAGAACACCAGCAGGAGTTTTGAGACAGTGACACAGAGAAGGCCACATGGAGACATAGGCAGAGACCAGAGTGATGCAGCCACAAACCCAAGACTGCCCACAGCCACCAGAAGCTGCAAGAGGCAAGTGACTAATTCTCCCCTAGAGCCCACGCAGTGAGTGTGGTCCTGTTGACACCTTGATTTTGGCCCAGTGAAACTGATTTTGAACTTCTGGACTCTAGAACTATGAGAAAATAAATGTCTGTTGTTTTAAGCCACCAAATTTGCAGCAATTTGTTACAGTAGCCCTAGGAAATTAACACAATGTTAATCCACAAATCTGCACTGACATGTGACTTTCTCCAGGTGCAGGTTCAGGCGCAAGCACAAAGAAAGAGAAAAGATGTGTTCATTCGGGGTTGGAGTTTTGCCAGACGGAGGTGAGGACAAGGGACGAGGAAGTTACCGGCTATGGCGGGAGGGCTACTGAGATGATGCGCTTAGATAAGGAGGGAAGAGGAAAGAACACAGGATAGTGGCTGGATGCGGAGACAGCAGAGGGCTCCACGGACTAGTGGCCCACCACCTGTGGCTGAGCAAAAAGCCTCAGAGTCCTACTCAGCCCTTCATTTGCCCCCCGCATTCAACGGGTCAGTTGCTAGTTCTCTAATGTCTGTGCCGTTCAGCTCCTGCCCAGAAGGCCTCATCGCCTCTCACCGGGGCACACTCACTGGTCACAATCTCCTAATCAGCCTTCCTGCCTCTGTTCGTACCTCCTCCAAGCTCTTCTGGACTGATGAGCATTCTCTTCCAAAGAGGAAAATTTAACCATTTTGTTGTTCCCTAGTCTAAAACTCTCCAGTGCCCCTCTCCCCTTGCCAAAAACCAAAAAACAATTTCTGTCTTCAGTTGCTAAAAGGGTAAAGTCCATAGTCCTTCAGTTTCATCTCATGCTCTAACCTCTGCACTAAATCCAGAATTTCTTGCCATTCCCAGATCTTAGCACACTTTTCCATGCCTCCAACTCATGGTTCATACTTTCCCCTCTGCCCAGACTGGCCTTTCCTCAGCCTTTGAGATCCAAATAAAGATCAGCTTCTCTCATGTTCCCCTGATAATAATTGCTAATGTTTATTTAGTACCAATGTGGTAGACATCATGTTCATCACTTTCCCTAGAATTATCTCATTTGATTCACCCATTGAAGTAGGTATTATTATTATTCCCATTTTCCAAGGAAGAAGAAACTGAGGCTTAGAGAGGCCTGACAGCAGAGTTGTAGAACCAGGATTTGAATCCAGGTCTCTCAGGCTCTAGAGTTGAACTGTCAACACTCTACGACACTCTACTACACGACCCCAACTCCAGAGCCCCTTTGCACGCACCCCAAAGGCATTGAGATAAGAATTAAGAAAGTTATAATAACTAGTATTTAAACACTTACTATGTGGCAAGGACTTTAACAATCATCTTTACGGCTCTGACCTCTTTATTATTTCTTTTTTCCAGACATGGAAATGAAGGCTAAGAGCGTTAAAGTCACACTGTTAGCAAAAGTAGAACAGGGATTTACATCCTGCTGCCGAATGTGAAAAGCCCTAGTCTTAATCTATCCTTCATCTCAGCCCAGGGTCTAGAACATCAAAATGGGCCGCAAGTGTTAAAGTGAAGCTTGAATGGGAGTCATCACCGTGCAGATGGCACTCAATGCCTTGGGAATGGCCAAGTCTACCATAGTGCAGAGAAAGGACAGAAAAGGTCACAAGACTGAGTTTGGGGACATTCAATATTTAGAGCAGTGGGTCTCAGTGAGGGTGACTTTGCCCCCCAGAGAACATCTGACAATGTCTAGGAACATTTTTCATTATTACAGCCAGTGGGGGCAGGGGCTGCTACTGGCCTGGAGTGGGTAGAGGCCAGGAATGCTGCTAATCATCCCACAGTGCACAGGACAGCTGCCAACAACAAAGAACTATCTGGCCCCCAAACCATAAAACTCCTAGAACAGAACACAAGGAAGAGCCTCCTTGACATTGGCCTTGGCAATTATTTTTTGGATATCACACCAAAAGTTCAAGCTATAAAAACAAAAATAAGTAAATGGGGCTACATCATATTGAAAAGCTTCTGCAAAGCAAAGGAAACAATCAACAGAATGAAAAAGCAACCTATAAGCTAGAAAAAAATAATTGCAAATCACATATTTGATAAGGGGTTAATATCCAAGATTTATAAAGAACTTTTACAACTCAGTGGCAGAAAAACAAATGGCCAATTTGAAAAAAACCAGGGGTGGGAGGAAGAACCTGAATAGATGTTTTTCCAAAGAAGATATAAAAACAACCAATGGGTATATGAAAAGGTGCTCAACATCATTAATCATCAGGGAAATGCAAATTAAAGCCACTGTGAGATATCACCCCACATCCATAAGGATGGCTATTATCAAAAGGACAAAAGATAACAAATGTTGGTGAGGGTGTGGAGAAAGGGGAACTCTTGTGCACTGTTAGTGGGAATGTAGATTTGTATAGCCATTTGGAAAACAGTATGGAGGTTCCTCAAAAAATTAAAAATAAACTATGACATGATCCAGCAATCCCACTTCTGGATATGTACCTGAAGGAGATGAGATCACCGCCTCATAAAGATATCTACACACCCATGTTCATTGTAGCGTTATTCTCAATAGCCAAGATATGGAAACAACCTAAGTGTCCATCAATGGACAAATGGATAAAGAAAATGCACACACAATGGAATATTTGGCCTTAAAAAGGAGATATTGCCATTTACCACAACATAGAGGGACCTGGAGGACATTATGCTAAGTGAAATAAGCCAGGCAGAGAAAGAAAGATATTACATGATCTCACTTATACATGGAATTAAAAAAAAAGAGCTCAAATACAGAGATAGAGAATGGAACATTGGTTACCAATGCAGGGGGCAGAGAGGGAGTAGAGAGATATAGGTCAAAGGATCCAAAATAGCAGATACATAGCATGAATAAGTCTAGAGATCTAATGTACAATATGAGGACTAAAGTTAATACAATTGCATTATATTAGGAATTTTTGTTAAATAAGTAGGTTGTATCTGCTCTTGTCACACAAAAAAAGTAACTGTGAGATGATGGATACGTTAATCTACTTCACTATAGCAACCATTTTTCAATCTATATGTATGTATCTTATAACGTCATGTTATAAACCTCAAATATACACAATAACATTTATTTTAAAAAAATAGAAATATCTGGCCCCAATATCAATAGGCTGATGCGGGGTCCTGCAGTTCCCCACCCCCCACCCCCACTCTACTTCTGTGTTCCTAACGGAAAATCACAGAGTGCCTTGGCTGCTCTGTGACCTAGCCAGCTGCAGGCTTGAAACCCGACAGGGGCCTTGAACATTCCCAGGCACTGATAAAGGTATTTAGGCTGTTGCCCAAAATGCTGAAAGACACTGGAGCCATCTCTAAGTCAAATTCCTTAAACCCTCATAAAGACTCCACGCCCTGGCCCCCTCGCTGCAGACGCACGCAGGCTGGGCACCCCTTTTCCCTCGCGGTCCATCTGCACGGTCGGCGCAGCCCTCTGTAAGCAAGTTCCCCTAATAAATGCTGAGGGCCGATCACCCTGGCATTAGCGCTTCTTTCCTCGGAGTCCCAGCCCCATCTCGGGACAGTTTGGGGCACTCCCTCATGTGGGAACTCCCCTGCCGCAATTCCAGCTGTGAGTTCAGTGGGACCAAACAGCTGAGTTTGAGAAACTGAGATTAAGAGGTCAGGGAGAGAGGAGAAATACACAGAAGCAGAGCCAGACGCAGAAGGAAAAAATAAATAAAGCCAGAAAGACGTGAGAAGGAAATCGGGAGTGGGCAGCCCTCTCTGCGTGCTGACAGCGTGTGCGCAAGGAGACGATGTAGCGTCCACTGACAACGTGGAGACCGGTGACGAAAGCGCCAGGGCTCACTTTGGTGGAGCAATGGGGCCACCTCCAGACTGGTGGGGGCTGAGAAGTGGACAGACAGCAAAGAAGTAGGGAAAACATGTAGGGACAAGTCTCGAGATGCTTGGCTCTGACGGGGACAGAGAAGTGAGGTGGTGGTGGCAGGAGATGTGGAGTCCTGGGATGTTTTTGGGTGTTGTGTATGGTAGTCAGATACTGGAGGGACTTCCTTCTTTAGCAACCCAAACCCCTGGCCAGCTTCTCAACAGCACCCTGGTTCTCTCTGCCCTTGGGGACGCCTGTGCCTTCCCATCTTCCCTGTCCTCCCAGGTTTGCCAGCTCCAGAAACCCCACACCGCCTGTTCACTCGGGTCCTGGGACCAGAGTCTGGAGAGCTGATGGAGAAAGTTATTTAATATAAATCCAGTCTGAAAGTACCCCCCTAGGAATAGGTGTTTTCTAAGCTGGGTCTCCCTGTTGCTAGGCAATCCTTCCGTCCACCTCTTGTGGGCTTGCCACCACCCTCCTCCTGCCCTGTGCCATCTCCCCAGGCCTCAGCCCTGCCCTTACCTCTGTGCACATCAGCTCACCTCTGTGTCCTTGAAAAACATCTGTAGAGCGTGTGTCAGGCCAGGCTCTGATCGACATGCTTATATGTTTCTTTAGTGTGGTCTTTGGCACCCTGGTATCAGATTCACATCAGGTGCTTGTAAGGGATACAGAGTCCTAGGCCCCGACTCCTCACCCCCTTGGATGTATAGAGGCAAATTCTCTGGGTTAGGGCCCATAGAGGTGCATTACAAACACCCAAGAGATTCTGATGTTTACTACAATTTGAAAACCACTGTTATACATTATTTGATTTTCTCAATAATTCTCTGTAAGGGAGATATTATTACTATTAAAGTCAGAATTATGTGGAGGACATCCTATGTGACCTCTCTCACCTTCCTTCTTGTTCACCATCAAATTGTTGTGTATTTTCACCAGTTTTCCTTGCCTTCCCGCATCTCAAGAAAGAAGCCCCCCACTACCCCCGCCAAGGTCGTCCTCTTTAAAAGGTTGTCTTTGATTCAATTCTGGCATTTTGATCTCTCAATAATCAGAACAATAACGATAGCAGTAGTTACAATGGCTACCATTTATTGATTGCTTAGCATGAATCAACTACTTACTATAATATCCTTTTTTATTTATTATCTCTTGTAATCTTCAAATATTTCTTCTCCTTTCTCTCTTTGTCTCGTATTCCACTATATGTATGTTACGCCTTTTGTAATTTTCCCATAGTTCTCGGATATTCTATTTTGTTTTGTTTTCATTCTTTTTCTCTTTGCATTTCAGTTTGGAAAATTTCCACTGACATGTCTTCAAGCTCACTGATTCTTTCCTTGGCCACGTCCAGGCTGCTGAAGAGCCCATCAAAGGCATTATTCATGTCTGTTACAGTGCTTTTGATTTCTAATATTTCCTTTTGATTCTTTCTTAGAGTTTCAAAATCTTTGCTTACGTTACCATCTGACCCTTACCACATTAATCATAGCTGTTTTAAATTCCCAGTCTAATAACTTCAAAATCTCTGCCACATCTGAGTCTGGTTCTGTCTCTTCAGCCTGTGCTTTTTCCCTGCCTTTTAGCATGCCTCAGAATTCTTTGTTGAAAGCCAGACACGACATATAGCATAAAAGAAACTGAGGTAAATAGGTCTTTAGTGTGCGGTTTTATGTTTACCTGGTGACAAGTTAGGCTGTGTTTAAAGTTTGCTGTAGTCATGGATGTTAGAGGCTTCAATTTCTTCTGATGTCCCCTGGTATCTTCGGTTTTCCCTAGAAACTCCTTCTTAGGTAGAGTTTGTGTCCTGCAGTTCTCTCAGTTGTAATCTATTGTTTTTATACTGGAGCCCTGTTGGTGGTAAGGTGTTGGGAAAGGGAGGAAGGCTGTAATCTTAGATTAAATCTCAATAATTTAATGGGCCAGATTCTCTGGTCTATGATCATCAGAAGAGTTTATTATCCTCTCTTTACTCCCCATATGTGAGACAGGAAGCCCAGAGGGGACTGGAGTTTGCTAGCTGCTCCTGCCCCAGGTCAGATGAGCCTGGAAAAGTAGTTTGCATCTATCTTGCCCAATTATAGAGGAATGGTTGAATATATTATAATTGAACAGTATGATGGAGTATTATAAAGTGATTAAAAATCGCATGGAATAATATTTAATTGCGTTGAAATACACTCATTACATAATGCTCATGAAAGATAAAATAGCATATAAGACTCTCTGTATAGTATGGTTCCATTATTTTGTTCAAATGTCATATATATATAATTTTCTATACATACTTATATATATAAAATTCTATGTTTTTATATATAATACATAATCTGGAAGGAAATACACCTAAGTGTTAATACTGATTAGAGTATAAGACGCATATTTTTATTTCTTCATCATGCTCTGTTTTTATCCTTTTCTGTACTAACACAAAACACAGGTGTGCTCTATTAAGAGGATAGACGCTTCAGTCTCAACAAGGCATCTGGTTCCCAGACTCAGGGCTTGCTAGAAGGAAAGTGAGTTTCTGTCTCCTCTGGTGGCAGGCACCAGAGACCAGGGCCATGGAAGCCTGAGGACCCAACATCCATCCCCAGCACTCACAGTGCACACTGCCTCTTGCTCTTCTTCCAATTGATTTGCACATGGCGATTTTAAGCACGAAAACTAAATGTCAAGCAAGAGATATGAACGTCACTTCTATAATAAAATCTATTCTTTTGATTGTTCTTTTAGCAGCACAGCTCTGCAGAGGCATTTCACACCAAGTGAGTTCCTCAAGGGAAGGGGCAGACGCAGCATGTCATTTATTCCCTGCTGCATTTATTTATTTAAGAAAAACGTATACTGGGCCCTTACGTATACACGTATACACAAGGCTCTGTGTATTTGTCAAAGAAGATACAATGAAACATTAAAATGTGGCACGTTTTAAAAGAGTTGTGAGGCAAGAATAGAATAGTCTTCATGCACACTCTTCCTCCTCACTCTTTGTCCAGTTGCAAACTTCAACCACCCTAAGACATAGCTCAAAAGTTATCATCTCTGTCAATGTCTTTTCTATCCTCCCAAATCAGCACTCACTCCCCATTTTCTGTAAATGATTGCTTTCTTATTTGCACACATACTGCAATACTGTTCTTTCTATACAGGTCTCTTTATGTCACACGTAGGGAAAGACAGTATTTTCCTACAGTAAACAGATGAGGCCACCCCAATATCTAAGGAAATAAATATCTACAGGTGCACGCCACCATGCCCAACTAGTAATACTATTTTTAAGAATTGGTGATTTACTCTTATGCAGGCAGTCCAGTCCCTGAATTTCTTGCTATTATACTTTGAATTAACCCAGTTAGCTCAACAAAGAGTGATCCTGTGTCTCTCTCCCCTCTCTGGCAGCCAGAGGCAGATACCCAGTGTGCCGATGCTGCTATGTTGGAACCTGCTGTTGGAGCCAGAGCAGGTGACCCCACCCCCTTCTCCTTGGACTGTCTTGGGAGTGGCAGGAACTATCACCCTCACTCTCCCCTGTATCAGGAAGCCCCCTGCCCTCTCCACTAAGTCTAAAGAGGTATGAAGGCAGCATTAAAATTTGCTTTC
>RJWJ010000423.1:125928-242289 GCA_004363605.1 Indri indri
CAGCTAAAAATATATATATAGAAAAAATCAGCCGGGCATGGTGGCGCATGCCTGTAGTCCCAGCTACTCGGGAGGCTGAGACAGTAGGATTGCTCGAGCCCGGGAGTCTGAGGTTGCTGTGAGCTAGGCTGACGCCATGGCACTCGCCCCAGGCAAGAGAGTGAGACTCTGTCTCAAAAAAAAAAAAAAAAAAAAAAAATTTGCTTTCGTTGTGTTTGCATTCAGGGAGTCTGTGTTCTCCATGTAAAGGCTCACTCATTTAGAAGCAAAATACCCTCAAAGTTACTTTAGAGCCAGAAATATAATCTTTAACAAAATTTAAAGACTATTGAACGACTATAGTTAACAACAACGTATTGTATATTTCAAAGGAGCTAGAAGAGAGGACTTGAATTTTTCCCAACACATTGAAATGATAAATATTCAAACTGATGGATACCATAAATACCCTGATTTGGTCATTACACAGTCTATACACAAAACAAAATATCACGTGTACCCCATAAATACATGAAATATTATGTATCAATAAAAAAAATTCAAATTTTGTGGCGGTTGTTAAGTCCTCAAAGTTGTTGTATTTGGAGTGAAGGTGTTACACAAAGCTATATCTAACAACTTGTTAATCACTGTCTTTCTTTAATGACAATGGCATTCATCATTTCTGATTGTCTGCTTATGTTCCAGCGGATGACTTGTTGACTTTCTGCCACACCTGTCAGCAACAGAGGTCAATTTGAGGGATGATGACAAGCAGGACACTGCAGCTTCATCTGTTTTTCTCACTACTGTGTCCTTAATGCCTAACTCCACGCCTGGCATCTGGGGGCACTCAACAAATGCTGCTGAACACATGAACAGCTCCAAAGACGACAGCTTTGGTACAGAGAGAAAACACTCTGATGCTAGACCTAGAGAGGACAGGCATGGGGGCTGCATCTCTTAGGAGCAGGAGAGGCAAGCTGAGGGGCATGGACTACGATTCCTTCCCCTCTGACCTCTGAAACAACGGGAACCCCAGTGCAGTGTGCATTTGCTTGGCACAAGTACAGTACAAGGCAGGGGTAAGGAGATGAAGTTTGAGCAAAAACCGGCATGGCATTTGGACCCTTGAGATGTGAATTTACTTAACCTCTTGGAGACTTTGTTTCATCATCTGAAAAATGGGGATAACGATACTGACCTCCCAAAGTTGCTGCAAGAATTAAGAAGAATAATGCACATAAAATACCTGCCACAGAGACCGCCATCATTGAAAAGTCATAGTGGGCCCTCATTTTTTCACTTAACATGTACACATTGGGATGCAGTGTACACAGTGGTCACAGCAAGGGCCTGCAGCCAGACTGCCTGGGTTTGAATTCCAGCTTTATCACTGACAGCTGGGCAGTTTTAGGAACGTTACTTAATTGTTCCATGCCACAAGTTCCCGATCTGTGAAAAGCAGGATAATAATGCTTACCTTGTCATGTTGCTCTGAGGATTAAATCAGTAAACGTAAACTACTCAGCACAGCATGTGGCACACAGCACAATGTTAAGTATTAACTGTCTAATAATGATTGTATGCTAGGCATTTCTGTATTTCTACCCCACTCTGATCCCTCTAGGGGTGGTGGAACCAATGAGAGGACAGCTGGGAACAGACAGATGTGTTGACATGGTGATAGAGGACCTCACATTAGATGGGCTGGTCTGAGTCTCATTACGACACTGGTTCTCCAACCTGAGCATGGATCAGATTCTGCCTGTATGCTTGTAAAAACGCAGGTGTGGGGGCCCTAGTCTCAGAGTTTCTGATTCAGTAAGTCTGGGCAGGCTTGAGATTTTGCATTTCTAACAAGTTTCCAGGTGGCACTGATGCTGCTGGCCCAGAGACCACACTCTGAGAACCACTGCCGTGTAGCAAGAAAGGATGTTGGGAGTGCCAAGAGAAGGGAGAAGGAAGAATGCATAAAGAGTTAGAAGTTCAAAAACATCCCAAACAGGACTGAGTTACAGACACCAGCAGGAAGAGTCATTTGGTCATTCACTGATTCAGCAAATACCCACTGCCCCACTGTGAGCAGGGCCCTGTATTCACCAATCAGCTGCAAGGACAAGAATGAAGCTGAGCAGAAACCACAGTGAGTCGGAGAGGACTATCAATTTGTTGAATTAAACTGGAACAGGGCTGCTATGGTTTGAATGTGTCCCCCAAAGTCCATGTGTTGGAAACTTAATCCCCAATGCAACAGTGTAGGGAAGTGGGGCCTAAAAAGAGGTGATTAGGTCACAAGGGCTCTGCCCTTGAGAATGAATTAACATCATTATCATGGGAGTGGATGTGATATAAAAGCGAGTTCAGCCCCCTCTTGCTCTCTTGCTCTCACCTGATCTTGCCCTTCTGCCTCCCACTGTGGGGTGATGCAGCAAGAAGGCCCTTCCCAGATGCCGGCACCTCAATGCTGAACTCCCCTGCCTCCAGAACTGTAAGCCAAATACGCTTCTGTTGTTTATAAATTACCTAGTCTTGGGTATTCTGTGATAGCAGCACAAAATGGACTAAAACAAGCACTAACAAAAGAAGCCATATCCCCATTAGGCCTGATTCTAAGTCTAAAAATGGGGATAATGGTTCTTATGCACTAGGGTTGTTTTGAGAATTAAACAAAAATAAAGTAAGCTAACTAAACTAAGATAAGATAAACTAAGGTAAAGTAAAGCACTTAGCATGGTGCCTGGCATATGGTAAGCACCTGACAAATATTGGCTGTTCTTAGTATTATTATTGGGTCACTCTTTCAGGCACATGCCAGGAGGCTCCTTGCCATAGAAGGACATTACAATGAACATGGAATTAGGTCTCACTATGCCAAAACCTAGAATCCCAGACAACAGAAAAAACATTTTTAATCACAGGATTCAAAATTACAATCTGGCCACAAGGGATTAGAAGATGTCCTTGGAGAGGGAAGGTATTTTGGGGCAGTGTCCTCTGTGGAACCCACAAATTGTACCAGAGTCCCCATCAGCCAGCCAGGAGTGTTAAGTATTCTTCCTGAGGCTTTTTTCCCCCCTCTTAGTTTGCAAATGCCAGCTAAAACTGAATTCCAGAACAATGGAAATCCGAGATGAGAAATAGTTACAGCAAATTTGGCCAAGCCTCCTCCTAGGATCGCCCCAGTCCTTCTGGGACATGTTCTGACAACTTGCCGGCCCTTTTTTAAACCTCTGAAAGGGGACGATGTTCCTTACCACTTTCCTTGGAATAATATTCCACAGTGAAATATGACTCACTGTCAGGGCCCTTTGCCTTCGAGATTCCCTTTCTTTTCTTGACCCACTTTCGTCTTACTCTGCCCTTTTGTACCAAGTCAAATGAAGCCTCCCCTTGAGGAGGTTCCTCTGCAAGGACTGACATTTAAAGACCATTACCACCTCTTAAATTTGGCCCTGTTCATTTAGACAAGCAAAACATGTTTAATTCTTTTAATCTTCCCTCATAAATCAATCTCTACATTCCCTTAATAGTCCTTCTCCTGTGCTTTGAACTCCCTCCAGTCTGGCGGTCCTGGGCTCTTGTTCCGTTTATACTTGAGAGTTACCAGTCAATCATGAAATGTCTGTGCAGGGAACACAGCTGGGCCGAGCCAGGGCTCCCAGTGCTCTCCCCATGCAGGACTGCCTGCTGCCAAAGGACACTGTGGCTCAGGGAACACCGTGATCTGCTGGGACAGAGCAAGCCATGCCCTGTGGCCAGCCTTGCTCAGATAGGCTCACAGCGCTGCTGCCTGCTCCATTATGGGTCTTTCAACTGGGCTTGTCCCACCTGGCCAACGGTCAAGGGAACTGCATGGGAAGTCACCAGAGATGCTTGCACCTGTCCGGTTTCCACCTGTAACCAGGCCACAGAGGGCTACGGGATAAGCCCAGGTAGGGTCTTACCTGGAAGGTCCCAGCATGGTCTTCTTCCTTATCACCCTCTCTGTTCTCTTTGAGGGCAATTAATGTGAATCCTCTGAAGTAGGAGGGAGGAGCAGCTGAAAGTGTTACTGTGGAGAGAGAAGAAAGCAGGTTTTAAGCATAGGAATCAATTGCCTTCCATTTGTCAAACAGGATGGGCCTGAGTTCTCCATCAATATCCCAGACCTGTGGGTCAGAGGGGCAGTAGACAGTGGGAAAGGCTCATCCACTGAGCAGAGAACTACCACCCTCTTCACTCAGCTCCTTCTCAGCTTTCAGAACCTGCTAAATGCCTGAGCTGCTCTCTTACTTGGGAATTCTTGAACCATCCAGGGATGCCAATTTGATAAAGATAGTCCCTGGTTGGAAACCCCAATCTTGACGATTATCTAACATTACATGCCCATTAGATTGACCCAAGAAAAATCTAGCTCTTCACAGCACAAACTCTTGTAGGATGGTCTTTCTGGGAGACACTGGTGTGTGTTCTCCAAAAAATGTTTCATTTTTTCTTGTGGAAACTAAGCTAGACCACATTTCCCAGCCTCCCTTGCAGTTAGGTCAGCTTATGCCCAAGTTCTGCCAGAGGAAGGTATGGACAGACATAATACACAGTAGTTCCCCCTTATCTGCAGGGAATACATTCCAAGAACCCCAATGTATGCCCGAAACCATGCATAGTACAAACTCTATATATACTATGTTTTTTCCTATGCATACATATCTATGATAAAGTTTAATTTATAAATTAGGCACAGTAAGATATTAGCTGCCTGCATTAAAGTGCTAAGAATCTGAGATTCTGGACTTCAGATAAGGAATTATAGACTATTAGAACTTCAAGGGATCTCAAGTATCTTATAATCCAGTTCTCCAATTTCACAGATAGGAAAGCAAGACAGGAGAGGCTGACAGACACCACAGGGTCATAAGACCATCCAGAGGCTGACTTAGGGCCAGAACTGAAGGCCCCCTCTCCCCAGTTTATCATGGCTTCACAAACCGAATAATATATATGGATCTTACACAAGTATTGACAAATCATTAATTTTTAAACTTTAAAAATCAATTCATTTAACATATAATATGTATGCAATTGTGATAACCTCCTGTTGGGGAGGAGCATTTAGTCTTCCAAACACTAAAATTCGTTCTAGTTCTGAAAACGAAGCACCCTAACATTCCAAAAAATAAAGCCACCATCTTGGATAACGTAGCAGTGGTCCCTGAGCCACCAACACGATGATATTACAGAGAAAAGCTTTAAGACGAAGATTGCAAATGTCATGCTGCGATTGGCCAGTTCATCCCACAAAAGTACAAGAGCATTCTGATTGGCTACTGATGTCTATAAAAGCTCACATAGAAAGTAAGGAAGAAAGAATGAGGAAAAAAACAAGTAAAGAGTAAGAAACATGTGGTACTTGGCAGTGTCAAGCAAAAATGGTGGTTATGATGTCAGGAGACAGAGCTGGGATCTCTGAGGGTCAGACAGACAAATAGCCCTGAGGCAGTCTAAGGGTCTCTAGGATGGGGGTGGCCATTATACACAATTCTGAGGGAAGGGGAGCAGAAGACAAAACAGAAAACAGTAAGGGTACTTCACCCAGATTTCCTGAAATGCCTTTTTACCATGTTAATGTGACCCTGGCACTGATGTCCCTTTGCCTCCAATGGCCAGCACCTGTGGTTTTTTTCTGGAGGACTGTTCTTGGGGTTACTGGATCCTACTCAGCCTAACATGAAAGGTCCAGCTCCCTGGCACCAGGCAGGGACCACTCTGAGGGGCACTTTATGCTCCAAAATGGCCCTACAAGATCAATCTGAAACTTGCCTGGGATCATAGGCTGGCAGGGCTTCCTCCTCATCCCTGTCCTGCTTCCCCCACTCCTTGACGTCAATTAAACTTACTTACTTACTCCTTCATTGGTTTCCCCTAGGAACATTTCCTTAAAAAATCACTTGCATCCAAATCCGCATCTGAGTCTTTGTGTTATAGGTTAAAATGTGTCCCCAGAAAGATACGTTGAAGTTCTAACCTCTGGTACTTGGGAATGTGACCTTTGGAAATGGGGTCTTCGCAGATGTATTGGCTCAGATGAGGTCATACTGAATTAAGGTGGACCCTAAATGCAGTATGACAGGTGTCCTTAGAAGACACAGAGACATACAGGGAAGAACACCATGTGATGTCAGAGGCAAAGACTGGAGTGATGCGTCTACAAGCCAAGGAACATTGAGGATTGTTGGCAACCACCAGGAGCAGGGAGAGAGGCACGGAACAGACTCTCCCCCAGAGTGTTCCAGAAGGAAACACCATGATGCTGGATGCCTTGATTCAGACTTCCAGCCTACAGAACTATGAGAGAACACATTTCTATTATTTTAAGCCACCAATTTGTAGTATTAATGATATGTACAGCAGCCATAGGAAATAAATACAATCAGCTTCTGGGGAACCCAACCTAAGACAATCCTACTCCACAGCCATTGCCTACATGATAAAGCTCAAAATCCATAGATCAAAAGCCGTCCGACTCTGCCTCTCCAGCCTCGCCAACCACATTCCTATTTCCCGGCTGCACGACCTTTCAGCCCTGGGATTCACCCACTGGCAGTTTCCTGAAAAGCCACATCATTTCACCCTACAGTATTTTTCACATGCTACTCATATATACGCCTGGAATGCTCGCCTCCTCCATTCTTGGCAAACTTCTTCAGAAATCAGCTAAAGTTCCACCTTTTGTGTATGTTTCCTCTGACTTCCCCATAAAGACCTGGGTGCTCTTTTTCTTGGACTCTATTGAGATTTAAAAATACCTACATAATGGGCATAGTAACAGCCCTTACCACAAAACGTCGGTGTGAGATATAAATGAAGTAATGCCTGTAAAGTCCTTAAAATCATGCTTTGGTATATAATATTAACTCTTATTATTATCAATGATGAGATTGTCACATTACATTATATTTTGTGTTTATGTGTTTGTTTACTCATTTGTAAGTCCTTCAAGGTCAAGAACCAACCACATCTGAACTCAGCACAGTGATGAGCACAGAGCTGATGTCAATTAAACTTACTTAAACCGTTACTTAAACACTAGTTCCTGGACTGGTAGACTCAGTATTGCTAAAGATGTCCATTCTCCTCAAAGTGATCTATAGATTTAGTGCAACCTAAATTAAAATCCCAGCATGCTTTTTGTGATATTGACAAGCTGGTTCTAAAATTTATATGGAAATGCAAATAGTCAGGAATATTCCAGACCGTCTTGAAGAGTAGTGTGAAACTGGAGTGCTTACCCTACCAGAGATCAAGACTTACATGGCTACAGAAATTAAGCCAATGGACCACCGCAAGGAAAGAAAAATGGGCCAGTTGAAAAGTTTAGGGTCCAGAAAAGTTCCACAAATATATGGAAACTTGATTTAGGATAAAGGATGTTCTGCAGAGCAGTGGGGAAAGATGATCTTTTGAATAAATGGTGCTAAGACAACTGGATAGCCACATGGAAAAAGGTGCATCTTGGCCCCCTCCTGCACATCATACACAAAATAAATTCCACATAGATTGTAGAACTAAATGTGGAAAGTAAAATATAAAGTTTTTGAAAGTAGCATAGGATAAAATGTGAATGGCTTTGGAGTAGGAAAGATTTCTTACATAGGACATAAAAAAAAGCACTGACAATAAAGGAAAAGATGTATGAATGGGGTGATATCAAACTTTTGCTCATCAAAAGACACCATTAAGAATGAAAAAGTGAGTCACAGTATGGAAGAAGATATTTGCAACCATGTAAACAGAAATTGACTTTTATCCAAAATATATAAAGAATTCTTTCAGATCAATAAGAAAAAGACAGATAACCCAAGAGAAAAAAATAGGCAAAAGGCATGAACTAACACTTCACAAAAAAAGGCACCCCATGGCCAATAAACATGAAAAGACTCTCAACCTCATTAGTTAACAGGGAAATAAACATTAAGTCTATGATAAAATAATACTACATATCTATCAGATTGGCTAAATGTAGAAGAATTAACAATATCGAATGTTGTGAACTAGAACTTTCACACACTGTCCACGGAAGTGAAATTAACAATTTTTGCTGGAAAACTTGTTGTAGTTTTTACTGAAGCTGAACATATACATGCCCTATGACCAAAAATACCACCCTAAATCAACGCAAATGCATACATATTTGCACCAAAAGACATCTAAAAGAATGTTCATAGTAACATCATTTGTAGTAGCACCCAGCTGGAAACACTCGAATGTCCGTCAGCAGTAGAATGGATATCCAGCTTGTGGCATATTCATATAACTGAATGCCTTACAGTAAAGAGAATGAACAAATACTGCCACACACAACATGGATAAATCCCATAAGCATAATTCCAAGTAAAAGAAGTCAGGCATAAAAGAATACAAATGGTATGATTACATTTATATATATTTACATAAAGTTCAAAAAGAGGCAAAGCAATCTATGATGCCAGAGGTCAGGACAGTAGTCACATGTGTGGGAAAGGCAGGGAGTCCAATCTGGAGGGGGCACAAAGGATGTTATTGGAGTGTTCATTGTGTTCTATTTCTTTCTTTTTCTTTTTTGCTTCAGCAATTTTTTTAATTGATGCATAACAGATGTACACAGTTTTGGGGTACATGTGATAATACATTCATATAATTTGTAAAGATCAAATCAGTGTATACAGGACATCATCATCTTAAATATTCACCTTTTCTTTATGCTAGAAACATTCCAATTATTATCTTCTGGCTATTTTGAAATGTACAATCGATTATTGTAAACTATAGTCACCCTACTAATCTATTGAGTACCAGGTCTTATTTATTCTATCAAACCATGTATTTGTACCCATTCACCAACTTCTCTTCATCCCCCCTCCTTACCCTTTCCCAGCTTCTGGATGTTCTATTTCTTGATCTGGGTTCTGGTTACATGGGTATATTTATATGATGTGATATAATTCATGTGATAATTCACTAGGCTATATGGTTTGTGAACCTTTCCAAATGTGAGTTATATTTTGATAAGAAGATTACTGAGTAATGTTTCTGCATTTTGTTTTGTTTTGTTTTGTTTTGTTTTGTTTTGAGACAGGATCTTACTCTGTCACCCCAGCTAGAGTGCAGTAGCATGATCATAGCTCACCACAACCTCAAACTCCTGGGCTCAAGCGATTCTCCTGCCTCAGCCTCCCAAGTAGCTGGGACTATAAGCACACACCACCATACTGGCTAATTTTTCTATATATATTTTTTTTTTGTAGAGATGGAGTCTCACTCTTGCTCAGGCTGGTCTTGAACTCCTGACCTCAAGTGATCCTCCTGCCTCAGCCTCCCAAAGTGCTAGGATTACAGGCGTGAGCCACCGCGCCTGGCCAAGCAATGTTTCTGAATGATAAATATCCATCCTTTTGCACATGTGTACCGTGTAAGTTAAAGGGCTAATCATAAACTCAGCTTCTCAGAATGCTGCATTCCTGTAGGTTCTAGAAAACTAAGGTTTTACTCCCTTATCAGATACAACACACAAGATGGAGGCTCTGGAGGCTGAACTCCGTGTGGGGTTTCAGTCCATAATTATCACTGGTGATGATGTTATTACACAGTATAATTTGAAGGAAAACAGGAGACTATTCCTCCAGAGAACTCCATTATATTACTTCCTCCTAAAAAGCACAAATGTGCAGCATGTTCTGAATCCCAGCAATGACCAAAGATGACTGTTTGGCAGTAAATAATAGAAACTTTTCTTTAATGACTCCTCCCAAGTGCCTCCCAAGAGAGGCCATTAAGAGATCCAAGAAATTCAAGAAAAATGCTTATGAGGGATTAAAAAAAAAAAAAAAGGAAGGCCATTCAGAGCCATCCTGTGAGGACATACAGGGAACTGGTTAAGAGCAAAGATTTAGCATTAGAATTCCAGAGCTACCTCTTATTAATTATGTGACCTTTGGCAAGTTACTTAACCTCTCTGTTTCCTCATTTTTCAAAAGAGGTTGATGATATTGCCTTTCTTATAGGAATGTAGAGTGGACTAAATAAATATTTATCACAGTGTCTGGCACATGTAAAGGGTTCAAGAATTGTAAAGGATGATGATGACAGTGATGGTGGTGATGGTGGTGATGTTGGTGATGGTGATGGTGATGATGACAGTGGTGGTGATGGTGATGGTGGGGATGAAGATGATGAAAATGATGATTATCATGATAAAAAATCATGGTGTCCACCAGGCTGATTAAATAACAAAGTGTTCCAAAGGGCTGGTCCTCAGGGACAATGATTGAACCTCCAGAGGAAAACTCTAGTAGGTGCCAATGAAGGACCACTCAGAGGACTGCAATGGAGATAACTGTTTTTAGGGTAATCCTCACAAGTTTAGGTTATAGGTAGATTTGGGTAAGTCCTTATAATGAATGAAGTCTTCTAATAGCCCATTACACTCAAGATAGAGTGCCCTGTGGGAACCTCCCTGTCCCCCCACCCTCACACAATACCACTTAACACCTCTTTTCTTGAATGCCTCTCACCCAATTTTAATCAAATATGTGTTTGTGACATTATTTATTAAATACCTATCTCCCCTAATAACCTGTAATCCCAGAGACCAATTCTGTCTCGAACTCCACTGTGTCTTTAGCACCTAGCATACCTCTTTATACATAGTAAATGTTCAATAAATACTTGTCAAATGAATGAATGAAAAAGGTTTCATTTGTCTTCAATTCACAGTTTGCTCATTCCTGCCCTGGTCCCTCCTCCAAAGTTCCCATGAGTTACCTTGCATAAAGTACTTGCTCTGTGCCAGCCCAGTGTTATGTCCCTGAAGACACAGATAAAAAGGACAAGGGCTCTGCCCTCTAGGAACACACAGTCTAATAGCTGGGAGAAAAAATACATCGACAGAAATTTTTCATAACATGTGATGGGTGTTATGGAGGTATTAACAATGAATTCTGGGACCCCAGAGGAAGGAATACCTGAGTCCACTTGGGCGAGTTAGAGGAGGCTTCAAGGAGGAAGTAGCATTTGTGTTACAAATTACATGAAGAATAGTAGTTTGTCCTGTGGACAAGAAAAGCAACAGCATCCCAGGTAGAGGGAAAGGCATGATGGGCTACTCTTCACCCTGGAAACCCTAACTAACTCTGTATTTCGTAAGCTGCATGCTGGGTGATAAAAGGCTAGGTAAGGAAGACAAGGGGAGGGGCAGAATGGTCAAAGGCCTTTAATACCTTGCTAAGAAGCATGGACACCCCCCAGAGGTGATGCGGAGACCCTGAAGGGTTTGAGCTAGGGAATGTCGTATTCAGATTTATGGTTTAGGAAGATCAGGCTGGAGGTTGTATGATTACTGAATTACAGCCCTGCCCCAGAAGTTCAGTGGTAAGGGCCTGCACTGTTTGCATTAAAACTATATCTCACAGTAGAACCTGGCCTCAGATCCCCAACCAGGGCAGGGTTCACCCTATCCTCGGGTACACCTGCCATATGAAAACTCCAGCCCCACCTACCTCCCAAATAGCTTCCTCGGTCTTTAAAATATTGGTATGTCAACCATCTAACAAGAACTCTAATGAACGGGTACCCAACTCATCTTCTATGCCCATTACCCTCATTGGACCTCATCCAGTTCCACACTGCCTCCCAACTCCACCTCTTGGGTCTCAGAATTAGAACCCTAACCTCAATGAGAAGGTCCTGAATCGGGTCCCAGCTCCATCACATGGCCAGCCCTTGCCATCCGTCTACCTGCTGTGTGTTACTAAAATGTTCTAGTCTTCATGCTGCACACTCAACCACAGTGAACTTCAGCTTGTGCCTTAACTTATAACATGGAGTTATGAAGACTGTTGGGGCATTAAGTAAGCTGTAGTGGTCCCCTCCCTTTTTTGCACAACTTCCAGACCTCTGAGGAGCTGCAACTCACATGCTTCACTGCAAACTTGGCAGAACAATTCAGCCCACCCATGCAGGATCATCCAAGGGAAGACTTGCCGATGACGCGATGATGTGCTGGCAGATAGGAAGACAGGGCTAATGATCCTAAAGTGAGCGCATGTGTGTGCTGGGGTCAGATTATGCTGCTGCCCTAGTGACCTTCAGTCAGTGCATTAGCATTCCCAGGCAGACATGAAATAGCTCCCATTCCAAATTAAAGATCACGCATATTTAAAATTGTAAGGGCAGTTTTCCCATAATGTATGTAGCTAACAGAACTGGTTTAAAATTCCTCTCTGTTTACAATGTGTAACTTTGGGCAAGTTACTTAAAGCTCCCTTGGTCTCTGTTTCCTTACCCATAAACCAGCCATAATAGTATTTATGTCATGTCATCATTAGGACAATTACTGAATTTATAATAGTAAGTATATAAAAATGTTTGCTTTATCAATAAAATATACTAAAAAATAAATCAGTCTCCTCTGCGAAACAAGAATCATAATTATCATGTCAAGGATTTGTCATGAGGACTAAAGCAGACGATGCGATGCAGCATGTGGCCTCAGCTCAGTGAAAGTTAACTCTTTCCCCCATGTGTTAGCTCATTCCAGGATAGCTCAGGTCCAGATGAGCGGATCCTGAGCTGAGCCGTGTGTGGACGGGAAGAGGAATAATGGGAAGATGCTCCTGAGGAAATGGAGACACGTCAGCCGAGAGAATACAGTTAGGAACATGGATGAGGACAGGAAGTTCTAGGGGACCCCCACTGCTGCCCCCCCCGACCATGTGATCGCTGGGGCTGCCCTTCACAGCTCCCCAACCCCAAGACACGAAGTCACAGAAGTCATTATGACCCAGATCCAGTCTATCTCCACTTGCCATTCCCCGGGATGTGCGACCCAAGCTG
The DNA here is from genome assembly GCA_004363605.1 of Indri indri. NCBI lineage: Eukaryota > Metazoa > Chordata > Mammalia > Primates > Indriidae > Indri > Indri indri. The sequence continues at coordinate 138,757 of RJWJ010000423.1, forward strand.
GACTAATGAGACTCTTTCCCTGGGATGCTTTAGAGTGAGGGGGAAAAGGGCTTTTCTTTTAGTCACAGATCTGGCTAAGAGGCCTTCCAGTGGAGGTTGTTGGCAGCTATTCTCCCTGTCATTTGGAGAAAGTTCATCTGTAGTAAGGATAAGTGAAGACAACACACAAAAACACAGCCAAGAGATAAAGGGTGGAAGGAGCAAGACGGAGAAGGTAGAAGAGCGGAATGGGAAGAATAGTGTGGGAAGGAGAGAGGGAGAGAGAGAGAGAGAGGGAGGGAGACCTAATGACCCCATTTAACTTGCTAGATCCATTTATGCCTGAAGTCAGATCCACCAGACTTTGTAAATATGGGAATCAATGCATTCTCTTTTTTGCTTTAGTTAGTTTGACTGTGTTCCTGTCATGTACAGTGGAAAGAGGCCTAACTAATTTCGAAGCAAAGAAAGAAAATAATGTGCCTAGACTATTCAAATCATCAGCAGGCTAAGGAAAAAGTACTCATGACTATGGCCAGGCTCGGTGGCTCACGCCTGTAATCCTAGCACTCCAGGAGGCTGAGGCAGGAGGATTGCTTGAACTCAGACCAGCCTGAGCAAGAGTGAGACCCCGTCTCTGCTAAAATTAGCCAGCCGTCATGGTACGCACCTATAATCCCAGCTACCCCAGGAGGCAGGTCACTTAAGCCCAGGAGTTTGAGGTTGCAGTGAGCTACGATGATGTTACTGCACTCTAGCCAGAGCAAGACTCTGTCTTTAAAAAAGGAAAAGAAAAGAAAAAGAAATTGAACTCTCCTCCTCACTTCTCCCCTTCATATTCTTAAAAAAAAAAAAAAAAAATTAAAAGAAAAGTATTCATGACTATCAAAACTATTTAACTAGATGTCAGCTTTAGGGAAAGGCCCTAAGGGATGTCAGAGGGCCCTGTCCTGAGCTCTGTCCTGCTCAATATTCTCATTGATCAACTTCTTGGATAAAGACTTACAAGACCTACTTATCAAAATTGTGGATAATCCAAAATTAGATTATGTGGATAAGTCACTCAGTGACAGAATCCAGATTCATGTATGGTCGACAGCTGCAGGGCTGGACACAAACATCCTGGTTTAAATCTAATGAAGAATCATGTCAAATCTCATGTTCAAGGACCAGTTACACCAGTCTAGATTAAGGAGGGCAGCAGGCCTTCCCAGCAAATAGCAAGAATTTGAGTTGGCTGCAAGCTCAGTGCAATTAGAGTTCAACACAGCTGCCAAAATAGCAAACACAAGACCTGGCAAGCTTAACACAAGCACAACGTCCAGGACAGGGAGATAATCATCCCACCGTGCTCTGCCCCTAATGGGGCACATCTGGAGTACAAAGTACAAGGGGACAAGAAACAGCATCCTATAAAGCAGCGGTCCCCAACCTTTTTGGCACCAGAGACCAGTTTCATGGAAGACAATTTTTCTATGGACGGGGTGGGGGTGGGGGGTGGGGTGGCAGAACGCTGCGGCCTGGTCCCTAACAGGCTGCTGACCAGTATTGGTCTGTGACCCGGGGATTGGGGACCACAGCTATAAAGAACGGTTAAAGAAATGGGGCATTTTAGGCAGAAGAGCAGCCATAACAACTATGTATCCACAAATATCTCAAGGGCTGACATATGGCCCAGGGGAGACCTTACTGTGCCTGACGCCAAAGGACAGCACCTTGGACAGGTGTGGCAGTTACACGGGAGGCAGACTTCGGCAGCAGAGAAGTACAACCAGGTCCGCCCTGGCTCAGGTTTCACCAGTCTGTGAGTATGCCACCTAAAGAAAGCTCCCAGTCCTCCTCATCACCCTCCTGCCAAGCAGGGGAACGGTGTGGTCGTGCCTGCTTTGGGGACATCCCACTGGCCACTCAATGGTGTCCTGCAGTGACAGGACAGGGCAGGATGTGATGCTGTGCTGAGGTATGGGGGTGTGGGCAGCTCAGGCTGGGACAGTGGTGAGGAGGGAAGCGTGCGCATAGAAAAGGGGCCACCTTTGGGCCACATTCTCTTTGTGTCTCATCTTCTTGCTTTGAAAGAAAAAAAAAAAAGAAAGAATATAAGATTCCTGGAATCCATACAGCCCTAATACACAGCTAGGTTTGGAAGCTATCACAAATGACCCACAAAGTGCTGGTTCCAGGGAAAGTCATTTTAATAATTGGTGACTAGTTTTGACGGATCAACGATCCCCTTAGCCCTGCTTCTCCAGATACTCAGAGCCAAGGTCTGAAGTTGGCAGCTCCTTCCTTTTGCCCTTTTGCCTGTGTTGCTTTGCTTTTCGCTCTGCACCATCGACGTTCCAACTTTCCAGTATCCTCTACCCTCCCAATGGTCTGTACTCTGGACCCAGCCTGCCCTCAACCTCCCGCCAGTGCCCCCAGGGCACTGGGCATCCTTTCTCTCTGCTGCCACCACCTGGAGCTTCTTGCCAGCTGTCTGCCACTCCTTGGTGCTCACCCTTCTCTCTGGCTGAGAGAGGAACAATTTCCCCTTCTTCCATCCAGCTCTCTTGGAGAGAGACCTCACACCAGGGTTCTTGGGGTTTAAACGATACATTAATTTTTTCCAACAAATAATGATTTAGTGTCTGCTACTTCCAAGCACTGTTTCTGGGTGCTGGAGATAAAATGGCAAATAAGAAGACAAAGTCCTTGCTCTCATAAAGCTTGTATGCTAGCTGGAGGAGACAGATGATAAACAAGATAATTTCACTGGGTTTAAGGCTATGAAGAAAATGAAATCAGGCAAAAGTGATGGGAAACATAAATTGGTAGTCAGAGAAGCCTCTTTAAAGAGATTAACTTAAAAGACAAGAAGGCAGCCATACAAAGATCTGGGGACGGCCATTCTAGGCAGGAGAAGAGCAAGTACAAAGGCCCTGGGGAGGGAATGAGCCTGGTATGTTTGGAAAATTCAAAGGACAACATTGCTGCAAGGAGAAGGAGGAGGAGGAGGGGAACGAGAAGGAGGAGGAGGGGAAGGAGGAGGAGGAGGAAGGGGAGGAGGGGGAACAGAAGAGCTTCCCGCAGCACCCAGAACCACTGTTCAGTTCTCATGTCCTGCTTTTGAATCTGCCCACCTTCCCACTCTCCTACCCGACACATGGTGATTTGTTCTTGGAACCCTTCTCCGCCCTTCCCCCCTCTCACCCAGTCCTTGAGACATATGCGCAAATATCTAAACCACAACTGTAGATAAGGTCCAAGTTATTGCCCACGAGTCTCCTGGGTCTCAAGCAAATCAGTAGATGTGGGCTGGCCCCTGTTTAAGTTTCCCTGAACTTTTATATTCTGAGAAAGTTAGAAGCCTTGTCTATGTAGACCTCGCAAAGGACTTCTGGTGGTTTTAGCTAACTCCTTCCCCTGTCCTATTGAAGCTAGTGTCACTTTAACTCCAGCAGTACCAAAACATCCTATAGAGATAGGGCATTTTATACCCAAGAGCTGGCCGGCATCACAAAAGCTTTTTATGTGATGTAGGGAGCACCCCGACACCTTAGATACTCCAGGAAAGGTGCATCTGGTAAAAATCAAACACAACTGCACCCTGTTGAAGAAAAAAAAGAGAGAGAGAGAGAGAGAGAGAAGTAATACTTTAAATGACTAGGCCCACTTGTCACTCCATCCAGTGCACGTACGTGCCTGAGTGGGCAGGAGGAGAGACTCTCAGCTCCCTTACTCCTTCACAGAGTGACTCTGGACTTGGATGTCGGCGTTTAAGGAGGAGCAAACCAGTGGTTTTATCTGTTACTCAGCTGAGGAAACACTGATCTTTCCCAGTGCTGCAGGGAAAACAGAAGTGCCGGACTTATTGAGACAGTTCCTTTCCATTCCCTGCCAGCAGACATACCCGGAGGGGTACCTAAGTAAGGCTAGATTGATCCTGCTATCTGTGTTGTATTTTATGTACCCTTTCAAAGGATCTGTAAGTAATAATTTGGACTTATGTGATGTTTGCTTTCCATGGTGCCTCTTGAATCTAACCTTGAAGTCCCATCGTAGTGGGACGCCATTGTGTTCAAATCTTTCATTTTCATTCTGAATGTATACCTCAGCAGGTTCTTCTTTTTCTTCTTTTTCTCTTCTCACAGCCACTCCCTTTGCTTTCTTTCATTATCCACGCCTTCATTTCTTTCTTTCTTTGCTGCATCCTTTTTATTGAGGGAAGGGGTGAGCCAGAACAGGCTACCCACATATACACACACACACGCATATGCACACACACATATACACACAAACCAACACCCCTTCCTCTTCTGATTCATTTAGCAGGAACATCAGTTCACATGTTGTTGATTAGACCCACCAAGATGACCTTTCGCTGATTGAGAGAACGTGAAATATTGTTTTACCTGACCGTGCATTAAAACACGTGACAGAGACAGCTAATTGTCCTCCCACATTCATCTCCCCCTTTACCCTTTCAAAAAATAAATCCTCCCTCAAGGGGCTGCCCAGCTAAATGCTATAGTTCCCAGCTTCCCTTGCAGCTAGGTATGGGCTGGGTGCGGTTTCTGGGTCACATTATTAAAAGAAAACTGCTTGTCTGCCACTTCCTTCCCCGCTGCATACTGGCTGGAATGCAGATGTGGTCAGGAGCTGGCTGTAACCATGCTGAGGAGAATGCCACCCTGGCACGGTGCTGTAAACTCAAGACAGGTGACATTAATTTTATTTGTTAACAGGTATCCAATAGAAATAAATGTAAAACAGGTAAAATTCATTTTAACAATATATTTAGCTTAGTATATACAATTATCATTTCACCATATATCAATAAATAAATTATTAATGTGACATTTATTCTTCTTCATATTAATTCTTCAACAATCAGTGTGAATTTTTCCCTTACAGCACATCTCAATTTAGACTAGCCACATTTCAAGTACCTAATGGTCACCCGTGGCTAGTATTATAGCCACCCACTGGACGGCAGGGTGCCAGAAGATGGCAGAACAACAAATAGAAGGAACATAGTTCCTGGATGACCTTGCGGAGCGAGGCTTCCCATCGCATTGACCTCCCATTGATCTCTTGTTTAAAACTCTGTGTTTTGAGGTCCCCTAATAACATGAACTCGGACTGTACTGTGACGAATATTAATATAACATGATAAGAGTTTTCTTCCCCTGACAGAAATATTATTGACCTATATATGACAGTCTGTATAACAAGCAAATGCAGAATATGATAGTGACAAGCGATTTGATATATCAGCCCATGTTTGTGAAAATATCAGCAATTATCGCCTATTGTTCCAGTTGAAAAAGTCGGCTGTAATGGAACAACTTACCTATGTATAGGGAAATACTCAAGTTTTAAACCTTAAAAAATTCCAATTTGATATGTTTTCATTTTTTGTATGTTTTAATTTTTTTCATTTCCCAAAACTCAAAGCAAGAAACAATCTCCACAAACATTAAGCATTAGATATGTATGCATCTTTTCATTTTTATTTTCCATCTAAACTAAATGCTTATGAAAAGGAGCAAAGGTTAATAAATAAAAATATACAATTAAAAAGAGGGGACTGGTGGAAGAAGAGAAGAGAGGTAGGAGGGGTGACTTACATCAATTATATTATCAGCAGTATTTAATTTTTTAAAACCTCACTATTTAAGAAATAGTTTATTTAAAAGACCTCACTTAGCTTAAATTTCTCAGATCCTACTGATGTTCTTTTCAGACACGTAATTTTACAGCATGGTCGTATAACATGTAAAAACAAAACAACAGTCAAATCTGTTTTTTTTTCCTCCCCTGTCCAATTTGTTTCTGTTTCCCCACAAACAAAAGGAATTGCTAAAGAATGACAAGGTTCTTCATGTTTCTAAATTAATTCTCTGCTTCATGGGGAAATTCAATACTGAAATCATAAAAGAAAAATGCAAATGTAAATAAGGATCCACCACTTCATTACTTTGTGTCCTGAGATATGTCAGTTATTATCTTGATTTGTTGTCAGCCGTGTTTTTTTCAAGGAAGACTCACCATCTAGAAGGCTCAGGGTAGCTCAGTGAATTCATTCTACTCCCAACTAATTTTATAGAGTCAGCATAGAAGATTGGTTAAGAGCACAGATTTAGGAATCAGCTAGGCCTGAGATTGTATCCTGACTCCACTGACTATTAGCTGTGTGACCACGGGTAAGGAACTAAACCTCTCTGAGACTTAGTCTTCTCATCTGTAAAATAATAATGATAATAAACTGCCTCAAGGTACTGCAAGGAATAAGTAAAATGAGTAGGAAGAACTGAACACAATGTCTTATCCAGTGCTTTGCTAATAAATATTTGTCTATTTCCAAAATAATCATCTCATAACATATTTTTTTAGCAGTCACTGTGTGACAATTTCTTTTGATATGGATTATTTCTAATTCTCACAGTAATGCTGGAAAAAAACCCAAACACCTTCACTTCGCAGATGGAGAAATTGTGGCTCAGAGAGGTGAAGTGGCTTGCCTGAGGTCACACAGTGAATATGTGACGGAGCAGAAACTGAAACCCACCCATACAACATCAAAGCCTGGGCTCTTTGTACCAGGCTGAAGTGCCTACTCCTCGGGGCAGTATGTGTTCCACAGTAGGACAAAGAAAAAGAAAGCAGAGCAGCTTTGGGGGTCTCTAAACCTCCCACTTTAGGATAAATCCCCCAATCATGCTTGAAGTTGGACCAGCTTTTGAAATCTCAACTGGACAGTCTTTTCCCATCAAGTTCCTTGAAATTTCCCTTTAAAGGGCATCTAGGAAAAGCCACTCTCATTAGCCAGGGTCTGACTTTATTTTCCTAATAAACAGACCTTTGGTCAGACAAAAGAGCCTCTTTTATTTTCAATTAATTCTTGAACATTTCAGTGGATTTTCTTCTATTTGGCTTGAAACTGTGATCTGGGAAAGCCTGGTCCTGCAAATTGTCCTCCTATAGGGGAAGCCCCTAGAGGATCCTCAACTTGTTATTTTTAATCACTGTAATCTCCTTTTCAAAGGAGGCCTTGGTCAGAAACAGAGCAGGCCTTTCAGAGCTTTCTAAAGCACAATTATTGCAGCTGGAGGGGGGACCAGGGGCAAGAGGGAGGGAGAAGAGAGATGTGGTGGGGGAGAAAAGGAAGTCAATATAGCGCTAACAACTTGAAAAAGGCTGAATAATAATCTCGACTGGACCCAGGCTGTGGGGAAGAAACCCCATGTTTCAGTATTTTTTTTAATGGTGACCATTTTATTTTCCAGTCTAGAATACCTAAAGACTGTGCTTGGAGAGGGGACGTGGAGAGCAGAAGCTATTTGGTCATGAAGTGGAATGCTGCAGGGGAAGATTGGAAGCAGGAAAACAGGCCATTGATTCCAAGGATTGTGAGGGATCCAAATTCAGGAAAAAATACAAAAGCAAATTGAACACCAAGGGAATGCTAACTTCCACAGCCCTAAGTCAATACACCAAGCAGAATGCATTAGATTTACTTTTAACATAATTACTCTAAGAAAGCGAAAGCCAAGAAAAAATGTCACAAAGTAGGCCAGAGCCCTTTCTTTCCTAACTTTGAGTGGCGGAATCAGGTTTGCCAATTGCAGAATATTTATTTAGAAGACCTCAGCAGGGTTCCTGCAAGATCTTTCTTTCAAGGTCTCTTAGCCACAAGAAAGGAGAAAAGATGATTGACCAACCTACAACCGGCGAGTGGGGAGCGAGGGGAGCGGGTCAAAGTCCAAAAGGCTAACTGTTTAGGCTGAAGTAGCCCATAGGGTGACAGTCCAGGGCCCTCCCCCTCCAGTCCCAGTTCCCTGTCTGCTGGCCTGGCACTGTTAGTTCCAGAACCTCTCCGGACACATGAGCACCGGATGTGCATCCCTCCCAGTGCCAGGGCCAGCAGCTGCCAATGCTCAGCTGAACACGGAGGATTAGTGTGGGAAGAGCTGCCAGGTAGGACACTTGGCTAACCCCAGGCTAGGCTAAATCACCGGAAAAAAATCTTCCTGGGCTTAAATTAGGGACAGTCTTAGGAAAGTCTCTTAACATGGAGAAATCATTCATTCATTCATTCAATTAATTCATGGGGACCCAGGTAACCACCATTCACTGGTAGACTGGTCCGGAGGAGTGCTGAAAAGGCCCGCTTTCAAATATACACTCACACACACACCCTCAAAACAAAAACCTGACCAGATTATTAAATCAAAGGCCTCACACTCAACTCAAACTAACAAGCATTGTGGACCTGTTGTAGCTCAGGAACACTCATCTCTGTAAACTCATTTACTCCCTACAATCACCAAGAGAAGTTAGACAGCTATTTTTACAGCTCGGAAATAGGCTGTAATTAAACGACTTGCACAAGGTCACACAGGTACTGAACCCAAGTCCGTTTGACTGCAGAGCCACTTCTTTCCCTGCTACGTGGAGCTGGCCGGTTTCCCCAGTGAACTTAGGTCCTCGGTTTTGGGGAGGATTGGATAGGCCAACGAGGTCACTCCAGGGAGGACTGGCATCTGCTGTTCTACAGAGTGGCTGTCGCCGCAAGTCAGCGCGGCTCTCGCTCCAGCCGCGGCGCCAAGCCGCGCGCTCCCTCCCGGGCTGGGCGTCCTCCGCCCAGCGTCTTTCTTCGCGGAGTACCGAGGGTCCCGCAGATCTGCGCGCCGGGGTCATACTGTTTCTCGCCAAGTGCTGAGCGCGCCAAGGCTCCGGGTAGCTCCGGGTGGAGACAGTCGGGGACACGACCCCGGGAAAACGAGAGAAGCCCGTCTGAGAAGGGTGGCCCCGGCGCCAGCTGACACTGCCCCAAACTTTCTCCTGTGTTGCTCCCACTGCTTCCGCCCGCCATGCTCTAGGGAACCAGGAATGCGAGGATGGAAGCGCGGCCGCCAGGAGCCCATTTGCCCCACTGGGGGCCCCAGTGACCCACTTTTCCCTGCTTGGCACCAGAACTGACTTATGAAGGGGCGAGCATGAGGGGGCAAGCCCAACTGTGGGTCCCTAGGTGATGCCAGACAGGCTTCCTTCCCTACCAGGTGTCCTGTCTCTGAGAGCGGCTGCAGCTGCATGGGGAAAAGATGTCTGGAGAGATGACCCGGCTGAGGAGGGAGGTGGTGGGCCGCGGGGATGGAGTCACGGGTCTTCAGGTCAGTGCCAGTCCTGTCCTGCCCAAGAGGCGCTCACCTGCTTGGACAACTCCCTGCGCTCCGGAAACCCCGCTCTCAGCTGAGCAGCATAGGCGCGACATCCCTAGGGCGCGGAGCCTCCGGGATGCCTTCCGGAGCCAAGGTTCCCCGGCCTCCAGGGAGCAGGCCTCGGAAATCAGGACTCCTCCTTCTGTCTTCATCCAATTTCCCTTCCCGCTGCGAGCCTACCCAAAGCTCTTTGGGGAACCCATTCCCACTGGAAATCTGTCCTGGAAATCCAAGGTCCTCAACCTCGTCTGGGACCATGAGAGTATAATTTGGGGTTCTTTCCAGGGATCTTTTCTAAGAGCTTCAGGCTGTTCTCCCTCCTTCCCAAGCCCCGGGCCCGGTTAGGGAGAAGCCTAAGTCCCTGGGACCTATCCAGGCAAGCTGGAGTGACCGTCCCGCCCGGGGCCAGTCTTTGGAGAAGCTGGTACCTTCTCCTTCACGGTTGGAAGCGGGGAAAGCTGGAGTTGCTGCCTTGTCTGAGACCCGACTGAGAGAAGCCAAGGTTCCCTCCACTCTAGGGAACGACGGACCTGGAGATAGGCAGGTCTACTTCCCTCCTGCAGACCGCCGGGGGAGAAGCGGGACTCCCTCCCGGTCAGGCCGAAGTGACGCGTGGCTCCGCTACAGCCCTCGCCTGGGAGCCGCGCGTCGGACATCCAGGCTGTCTCGCCTACTGCGGCCCCCGCGACGGTCCCAGACGCCGGCTTGTGATCCGCACCGAGCTCGCGGCTAAAAGGGCTGAGGGCAGCCAGGACCAAAGGGCCCTTGTGGGGCTGCACCAGCACCGTGCGCCCGGAGACCGCACGCCCTCCTCCGGCACCGCGCGGCCGGCGCCCTCCAGTAGCCGGGTCCGCGCCCCCAACGCTACCCCGGACCACTTACCGCGGTAGCTGGTTCCCGGCTTGTAGAAGTCGGGATCGCCCTCCACGCGGAGGCTGAACTCGGTGTAGCCCTCGCGCCGCGTGCCCTGGGCGCGCAGGATGCGGCTGCAGTAGCCCTCCGACTTGGGCACTTTGTCCAGGGTCTCGTCGGAGAATGCCAGCGCCGCGGCCAGGGGCAGCGCCAGGGCCAGCAGCGCCGGACTCCGGCTCAGCCTCAGGGGCGCCGGGGACAGCCTCATCCTCGCGGGCCCCCAACTTTGTGCCGCTGCCGCCGGCCCTCGCCACGCGACTCCTGCCCAAAGTGGTCCCAGCAGAGGCGAGACCTGGCGGAGCCCGGGCGGAGAGAGGGAGCTCGGAGCCCGCGTCGGCGACTCGGAGACCGTGCCCGCCTCTGCTTGGCGGCTGCCGAGCTGCGCTGCGCTGAGCTGAGCCGAGCGAGCCGAGCCGCGCGAGGAGGGGAGGGCGGCGGCGAAGGAGCAGGGGGAGGGAGGGCTGATTTTGCCCAGATCCCCGAGCGCAGCGCTGTTTTGTTTCCGAACTGGCGATTAGCGGCGCGGCCGTGTTTATTTTGCGACGCTGGATTCCCAGGGTCTGGGGAAGAAATCGTAGGATGCAGGGCACTGAGGGCTGTGTCCCATCACCAAGGAGGCTGCTACCCCAAGCCCCGCTACTCCCTGGACCCTGTGGAAGACGGTGTTCCAAGGAGGGGAAAGCCTGAGAATGAAGTTTTGTTGCAGACCTGCTGTGCCTAGCAACAAGCTAGGCGGTTTTCTTACGGTATCTCCTCACCGTCACCACCCTCCCTACCCACAATAAAGATTACGTTACTTTCACTCATTTTGTAGATGAGCAAACGGAGACTTGCGACCAGTTAAGGCAGTGTTAGATGCATGACTTTCTGGCTCCATTGCTCTTCCCAGGGCCATATTGGAACAGGTCAGACTGGAGGCTGAGCACGGTGGGGAAGGACTTACCCAGAGACACGGTGCTGAGCACTCGCAGTACTTTTAGAGATCTATGAAAATGCTTTCTTTAAATCAGAAGGAAAAAACCATTTAGCTCAAACAAAATGTTCTACTATATAATATTAATATGTTTGTATTTATACCTATGCAGTCATAAAATACAATGTTTAACATTGTTTTTTAACAATGGAGGAAGGAGCCCACAGAGACAAAAGTGCCTAAGGCCCACAGAAATCTTCCTACAGTCCTGGAAAGGAGTTTTGAAAGGTTCAAAGAAGAGCCTGTGTCTTTTTGGCTTAGATTTTAGTTCAGGTTCTCAGTCCTCAGGGACAGATGTTCAGAGAGGTGCGGAGCCCCAGGGGTTCACTGCTTTTTCCCAGGGAGAGACCTGAACTAAGCCTCAGTTCTGCCACTTATTGTGAGACTTGGGCTAATTGTTTCACCTCTCCAAGCTTGTTTCCTGCTCTGGAGAACAAGGGGGTGGGGGTGGGTGCTAATACAGCCTTCCTGGGGGGCGGGGGTGTTAGAATTAAATGACTGACCCATATAAAACATTGGGCTGGTCTCCAGGGCCCCCTTCCCTCTCACCCCTCTGGGGACACCTTAAGCCCCCTGCCTCCACTCTGCCAGAAGCATCCCTCCCCAGGTGCTCTCGGAAGCTTTGGGTTCCCCTCTTCTCCTTCCCCAGGGCCTTCAACACACCTCAAGTGCCTACATTTAACAAGCAATCCCCTTCGCTTTCCAGGTGAGGGTTTTCTCTTTCCCATCACTACAAACAGGCCCAAGGAGCCATCTGCACGGGAGGTCTCCATTCCTCCCTGCCTGCCCACTTACTCCTCTGTCCTTGTGCAATGACTCCTACTGCCGCTACTAACTGGGTGCCTTCTCTCAGGGGTCACTTGAGAGTAATCCCTTGCTGAAGCCAATTGTGCTCTTTTCTCAGCCCTGGCCCTCCTGATCCAGGGGACCAGCCCTCCTCTTTGAGGTGATGCTCAGATCCATGTCTGCATCTGGAGGGAGTTATCTCCATCTTCACTCGACTGGCTCAGAGCTCATCCTGTACTCCATGTAGTGCGGTCCCATTCCTCCAGCACGCTTTCCTTAAGTAGATTTGGAGCCAGGCTCTGTGCTGACTGGTGGGCGCAAGAGGGAACAAAAATTCATTCACTCATTCATTCATTCATGTCAAAGGCCCTCCTTGTGCTGGGATACAAAACAGGTAGATATGTTGCTTGCCTTTGTGAATCTTACAGTCCTGTGGCAAAGTCAAATATTAAATACATAATTATATAAATCTTTTCATATAATTGTCATATATGCTACAAACTAAAATAAGTGGTTCTTGAGAGTGTACCCGATCTTAGAGAGCAGGAAACTGCAAAGATGAATAAAATGTGACTCCTGTCTTCACAGAGCTTATTGTATGTCTGAAAGCCCAAATATATGCCCTTGAACATCTTTTCATCTACATCACCATATTCAAAGGTATGTTGGAGGTGAGCAGGCATGAAGCGGTCAGGGATGCAATATTTAACTTTTTATCGGACATTGACAGGAAAATCACGTGAGGTAGGAGGCCACATTCCACCTTCATCCCCAAGCCCCATTTTCTAGATTAGGAATCTGTAAAATTACTCGCCTAGGTAATGTGCCATGGCTATTAAGGGAAAGAGCCAGGATTGAAAACAGTCCTCTCCAACACCAACACGAGATACTGGCCATTACACAGTGTTGGCCCCATCATCTGGGCTGTGACAGCAGGCTCTAACCAGCCCACCAAGCTCCAAGCCCACGACATGAGCTAGATTTTCCTAACCCAGCTTGGCTGTCACCTCTGCTCTCTCCTCCACACATCGAATCCATCACCATGTCATCAGTTTCACCCTCTCCTCTGCCACTACCCCAGTCTGAGTTGTCAGCCTCTCTCAGCCTCCTGATTGGGTTGCCCCTGTCTAAAAATCCTTTCTCTGCAGCTTTTCAAGGCTGTCAGAATAAAGCCAGAATCTTTAAAGTGGCCTCCAAGGCTCAGCTTGATCTGCCTTTCGGGCCATGCAGCTCTTCTCTCACGGGCTTTGCCTCTGCTGTTCTCTCTGCCTGGAATCCTACGATGCTCTTTAGTCTCTCCCACCTGCCACCCTCTGTTGGCCAACCCCTTTGCATCCTTTGCATCCTTCAGTGCAAAACTGCTTCCTCAGAGAAGTCCTTTCTGACTTCCTAGAAGAGATCCTGCCCCTGGAACTCTCCTGGAACTCGGTACTTTTTCTTTTAATATTCTTAAGTTTATAATTACCTATTCATTTATATGTTTACTTTCTAAACTTTGTATTTGGTCAGCATTTGTCTCCATCACTTAATTCTAAGCTCTGTAAGGCCAGGGGATGACTGAGGGCTTCACCACTGTATCCTCCGTGCTTATCATAGTGCCTGGCTCATAGTAGAGGCTCCATAAATATTTGTTTTCTGAATTCAAAGTTTTTAACAACCCTGCCCCCAGTGCCCTCTGACTCAGCCCACGTTTTTAAAATTGGCCTCCAAGGCCCTCCACGATCTGGTCACACTATCCATCAGTGTCTGGGATGGGGTTGTCGTAGACCCTGGTCTGAGCTCCCTGCACTGCCCAGCTAGGTTCCCTGTTCTTCCGCTTTCACTCTTGCCCCAGCACCTCTGCTTATAGCTTTGCATTGCCTAGATTAAAAGGATTTGTTCTGCAAAATTTGGATTCAGTCAAAAGGCGGCACTCAAGAATCCAGAAGGCCACCTATGGCCGCAAGGCCCCAGGTTCCCTACCCCTGGCCTAGAAAGCTCTCCCTCCTCCTGCCTGTTTAAATTCTCCTCTGTAGAATAAGATCTTGTAGTCTCTCCTCCTCTGGACTTCAATAGAATTTAGGAGGAGAAAAAAGTTTCTTATTTTGACTACTGTGTTTCAGTGGATTGTCATGACTGTTTCATGTGTCTACGTCTCATCTCCTAGCAATGAATCCAGTTTACTTTCTGTTTAATTTCCTGTTCAGATGTTTTGTTCTGTTGTAAAATACACTGGACTTCAAGAAATCTCCTTCCAGTTTTGTAACCTAAGGCAGAGCTGATGTTAGTTGCTAGGGTGTTGCTAAGGAAAGTCATTTAGCCAGGGCAGATAATTAACTTTATCAGTATGTGGGTAGGTCACTGAAGAGAAGAGCTGGGGGCTCCACTTTTCCAAGAAAAAAAATATTCCTTTGATTGGTAGGAGGTAAGATCACCCTCTTTTGTTTTTGTTTTGTTTTTGTTTTTTGTTTTCCTTTAAGAGAGAAGGGAAAAAGAGTTTTCTAGATTAGTTTTTCTGAATACGGTCATTGAGACATGTGCATTAGATGTTTGCTTCAAATGCAGATTCCAAAACCCCATCCTAGACCTATTAGACATGCACTGTGAACAAACTCATAGCAAAGTTTAAGGAACCACTGTCCTAGAGCTTGGAATTCAGGCTTGAAGTACATGGGTTCCAGTCTGGCTCTCCCATGATTTGGCCATGTGAAGCTGGGCAGTCTTGGGAAGCCACTGGATCTGTCTACACTGCTTATATGCAAAATCAAGAACAGTAATACCCATCTTGATTGCCTCCTGGGATTTTGAGAAATAAATGGGCAACTGAAATAATAATTATAAACTACAAAGTGATACACAAAAAATCCCAGTTATTATTGTTTCTCTTATTTTATTAGTATAGAAGAAGAATCCAGAAATGTATGTCTTCGTTCTCTAACTTATAGAGATAAACTGAAAATTTTTTGGGAAGGGATTTCCAGAAAAAGAAAGCAGATAGACAGTGAAGGGAGTTGAATTGCACTCAGTAATCTATTTGTAATCTGTTGTGAGGGAAAGCCCAGAAGCTGTCTACAATAAGCTAGCAAGTTTAGAGATTAAGCTATGGAAGATGAATATAAAGAGTAAAAAAAAAAAAAATCCTAAAAGAAAAACACATTAATTAATTTTAAAGATTTTTGTGAGCACCTGCTGTGTTCTAGACATTGGCCAAATCATTTATCTTTGGAATTATGAGGCTGATTGGGTCCATCCCACAATTCCACCCAAGGTATGACCTCCTACAAGGATCTGCCCTGCCCTGTCCTTTGGTCTCCATTCGCTTTTGCCCTTCCTTCCACTCTCTGGAGCATTCCTCTGTCTATTTCCTATTGCCAC
Organism: Indri indri; assembly: GCA_004363605.1. NCBI lineage: Eukaryota > Metazoa > Chordata > Mammalia > Primates > Indriidae > Indri > Indri indri. Next base: position 153,964 of record RJWJ010000423.1, read on the forward strand.
ATCCAGATCAGCGTTCTAGACTATCCTTCAAGAGGTCCTCTCACTTTAAAACTCGCAGTACCCAATTTATACTCTCTCACCCTCCCTCATCCTATGCCCATCATCTAAAGCCCCCAGGTCACTCCCCTCCAGCCACAGAGGACTCTGCAACTGGCTCACTAGCTTCCTGCCCAGTCTGACTCATGCTATAGGCCTGGGAGATTAACCTGCTGAAGTCTGAGCTGAAGATTTAGCCATTGCTCTAACCTCCTCTACTCCAAGGAGCTTGGCCTCCCTCCACATCGGCGGCCCTCTCCCACAGAAACACCCTTGGCTTTGGAAATCTCGGGCTCCCAACAGCCACCTCTCATTTTACTTCCAGCTCTCTCATCTCCTCACCCCCTTGCATTAACTTCTCCATGTCATTGAGGCCTGCAACTGCTTATTCATTTCTGACTTCCCCAGCCTGGCTGGTTAATTCCTTCCCCGCCCCAGTTTGGACACCATGCTTCATCATTTTAACCAAATCTTACCCAAGACTCTTCATTATCTCTCCTCTTTTATTTCTGTGCCTCCTCTCTAGGCTCAACCCTAGATCAACCAAACAAAACTGTGGAACTATCCCAAACTTCTGAGTTCTGCTGCACAAAACCTGGTAAGCCCACCCATTGCTCTACTACAAACTCATGCATTCTATCTTTAAGTATAGTTCTTAAATTTATTCCTAATTAGTTTCCTTTTCCATTCTTCACAGGGCCTTATCTCTGTCTTCTAGTTCTTACTCTTGTTATTCTCACTCTTTGGATGGGGGGAGGGTAACCTGCCCTCTTATTTCATCCCACAGGGGAGGTCATTAGGCATGAATTTCCCCAAATCTCCATATCTTCTGTCCACAAACAGAACTCTGGCAAAACCCAAGTCCACTTCTTGCCTCAAAAGAAGAAGGGTTTTGACTGTTCCCTTTTTTCAAAGCTAATCCCCTATTGCATTTTTGTCCTCATTCCCTGCATCTGCTGAACGCTGATCTAGCTAGTATCCTCTCTCTTGCATGTGTTTCCCTGCCTGTCCATGTCCTCTGCTGCCAACTTAGGTAAGTCTCCCCCATCCTGGGAGGGGAGCTAGAATGGGGGTTGCTCTCTCCATAGCCTCCATTTCTATCTCTGCTCCCTCATTTTCCACTCATTTTCCCACACATTGTAGTATGGAATCAGCTCGTATCTCTTTATGGAAACTGCTCTAGCAGAGATCACCTAAGACCTCCTAATTGCCATAGCCTTTGTCTAAATTCAAATAGACAAAAGCCATAAGTAAAGAGCCCTATCATTGCACAGCAGAATGGAAGCTCACCCCTGGGAAAAGTTGAAGAGAAGTACACAGCAGGAGGTCTTCGAAGGTATAGATTTGGTCCCAACATGGAGACCTCTTAGTCTCCCTGCTTTGGGTTTATGATTGGAGAGAGTATGGCGTCTGAATGCAATGTAGCATGCCAGGTGCGGCTATAAGCAGCTCCCAAGAGCGAGCCTTTGCAAGGCCAGCCATGCACAGAACCCAAATACAGCACGCATTCCCCCTGAGTTTCTCTTGCTATTAATGAAGCAACCCAACCTAAGCAGAGCCACCTTTTTGAAGTTCTGGGAACTTCATTGCTTGGGCCACATGACCATGGCACACTACTGCCACCTGGTGACAGCAAACTGAACATGCAGTGGTATTAAGTAAGGACTCTCAAGCCCCCTGGGCACTCATGAGGTCACCTCCTTGGGCCTATTTTAGACCAGATTGTTTGCTCTTTGAGAATAGAGTCATTGAGTTTTCCATTGTGTTTAGAATAATGTGTCTGCATGAAGTAGGTGTTCAGTGAATTTTTGTTAAATTTAAGCCTTTCATTCATTCAGCAAACCTGTATTGATTAACTAGGAGGAAGTAATCCAAAGAAAAATGAGATACAGTTCCTGCCTTCAAGAAGTGGCAGAGACAGATACGGCAGATACTTACAAAACAAAGAATCATGTGTGCTAATTATTAATGGGAGCACAGAGAAGGGAGTGACTAATTCTGCCCAGGTAAAGGTAACATTGGAAAAGATACTCGACGCCCTGAAAGACAGATAAGAATTTGCCAGTTGGACAAGGGGAATGGATAGTATAGGTGGAGAAAATAGCTAATACAAAGGCTTAGAGTTATGAAAAGGCAGCTCGCATCCTTTTCTATTGGGGTAATAGAATGACCTTTTCGGTGGCACTGTGCAAAGATGGACTGTCCAGTCTGGGGGCAGGGGCTTTAACAACACTTCAGAGGATAGCCACGGGCTTAGGCTAGGAGGAAAGGAAGAATTGGAGGGCCGTTGAGGAAGCAGGGTGAAGAGGATGTAGTGCATGACGACATGTAGGAGTCAGGAATGGCTCTGGGAGTTCTCACGTGGGCCACCGAGTGGTATATTTATGACCTGAGTCATAAATATTTATGACCTGAGTGGTGGCATGTGTATCTGAGATGATGATTCAACAAGGGAAGCCATGAGGCATGTGGGCATGGGGGACGTATGAGATGATATATATTCAACTGTGGAAATGTCACATATAAGGAGTCTGTCAAAGGCGGATGTAGAGTGGACTATCAAAGACCCAATAGGTTTCTAGCTCAGAAGGGAGGTGAGAGCTAGAGACAAAGACCAGGGAGTTGGTGAGGTAGTGTGCCCTAATACTCCCTTTAAAAGACCCTCAAAGCTTAGCTGTCCTGTGTTGCTTCTCAGCTTTGTCCTCTGATTTCCAAGCCAATAGACCAAGTTGGTAAGTGCCCACTTGCTAGCATGCTAATGAAAAAAGAAAAATCTTGTGGCCCCTACCTGGCTCACCAGGTGACATAGGTGAGTGTTCACAATGGTGTCCTTGGGTGGGCCAAAGATGGGGGATTCTAAACTTGCATCTAGAAGGTACCTATGGTCTTAGGGAGCTTCCAGGGCTTGTTGGATGGTGGCTCCTCTGCTCATGCACAAGGCTGGACGTGGAGGGAGCACTGAGGGAAGACAGCAGAGGAGAAGATGGATCTGTATCCTTCAGCCTGATGATATGAGGGAGAGACAGAGAGGATGGAAGGAGACATAGTAAACAGAACTGGAAATGAGGAAGAAGACTGAAGAGGCAAGAAAATATACAAAGGAATACATAAGAGTAGCTGAGAAAGAACAGAGGGAATGATGCTCTGATCCTCCTATTACCTTAGTGAAGTGTCCATGTGCTGCAACAGAAAAGGCCTTTTTTTGCCTTCTGATTAACTGTGGCTCACGTTTTGCACCTTTCCAAATCTGGAAAATATAATTGCTGAAGTGTCAGGTTTACCAATTGGATTGTGACTTTAAATAAGGTGCCACCTAATTCATACTTCAAATATACAGCCCAAAGAGCTAGGACTTGGAAAAAAAAAAGCCACCAGAACATAATTCAGCCCCCAATAAAACTGAAGCCAAGCCTGTCGGTCTGAGCTTTAAGAGGGAGTAAGAATAAAACACATTTAGTCATTCATCAGATAGCGGTGACACTGACAAGGCTGAGGCCTTTATTGGGTCCCTGAAGGATGGGAAGGCATGGCTTCTGCCAACAGAGGGCTTGCAATAATCACCGCTGACAGTTCATCTCATGCCTACCCTGGGCCAGGCAGTGGTCCAAACGCTTCACACATATGGGCTCATCTCATCCTCATGACAGCCTATGAACTGGGTGTTTTTATCCCCCATTTTGCAGATGAATAAACGGAGACATAGATTAGGTGACTTGCTTGCCCAAAGTCTGATGCAGATCTACAAGAGACACTTCAGGGCCGGTTAAGGACCAAGACAAATGGCCTCTGTGCCCTTCACAGTGTCCCCAAAGGGAGAGATCGCTACAGGGTAGAGCGGTCTGACAGTTTCAGGGAGGCAGTAGGACTTGATGGATGGGTAGGATTTAGAAAGAGGAACGAAAAAGACACCCTAAGTAGCGTGGAGCGTACGAGCGTGGAACAGTGTTGAGGTAGTGAGGGGCCACGTGGTGTGGAGCAGAAGGTCTGTGGCGGGGAACGCGGCAGGGAATCGCAGGGAGGCCGCCATGATGGGAGCAGAGCTGTGACGAGCCTGTGGCATCAGGCTTCTCTCGAGAAGTTTGAAATACGAGATGCACTTCAGTTCTCAGCCCAGTGAATTTTAAAGCAGTGGCACAGGAGCCAGAATTCAGAGTGCATGCATTCATCAGGCTCCATTAACTCATTAAACTTACATTTCACTCTTGTCTCTTTCCTCCGTTCTCCTTGACAAAGCCTGGCGTCTCAGATGCTGACGTTTTAGAAAGATTCTTATGCAGATTATCAGTTATCGGTCCCTTCCTTATCCTCGAAAATGCAGCTCAAACGGCTTCTCTGTGAAGCCTTTGCTGACCACCCCAGGCAGGATTGTCACTCAAGGGTATATGCATCAGGCTCTTTGTGTATAACATGTATAGTGTTTATCACATGGGATCATCATCTATGTATACATCTTGTTATCTCTCACAAGACACTGGAGTCCTTAAAATGTGGAACTGTCTATTTGCATCCCTAGTGCCTTCCACAGTACCTGGCACATAGTAGGTGCTCAGTAAGTGTCTGCTGAATGAATGAATGGATGAACAAATGAATGAATGAGCACCATTATATTGGCAGGGCATATAAATGATTATCTATTTCAAACCTTTATCCCTTTTGTGAATCCTCTATAAAACTAAAGTAGCTCTCATTGTTTAGTTGCTGTTACAATAGGCTATTTATTTATTGCCTTCATAACACTCATTACAACCTATAATTATTTTATTTACTTGTCCATGTGTTTATTATCCTCCTCCCTTAGGACAGTGGAAACACCGCGAGTGTAGGCACTGCATTTGTCTTGCTTACTGTGACATCTTCAGCTCCATGAGCAGTGCATAGCACGTAGGAAATGCTCAACAGATACTTGTTGAGAGTATCACGTCTCTAGTTAATTGTCCTTATTCTTGTTGGATGCCTCAAATTAGGGGAAACTCACTAACTCCTTCTTGTTTTTTTGGATGATTCTAATTATTAGTAAAATTTTCTTTGTATTGAATTAAAAGCTACCTCCCCAGGGTACTTACAGAACAGACCTATCTCTCTTCCAAGAAGTAGGCTATGGTGGTTTAAAAATATGTCTACAAATTCTTTGATACTCCTCCCTTTAAGAGGTAGATCCTAATTCCCGTCCCCTGGACTGTGAGCTGGACTTAGTGACTCACGTCTAATGACTAGAATAATACAGAGGTTATGGTGTGTGACTTCAGAGACCAAGTCATGAAAGGCACTGTGACCTCTTCCTTGCTCTCTGGGGTAGCTCACTCTGAGAGTGGTAGCTGCCATGTCATGAGGACACTCAGGCAGCCCTGTGTAGAGACCACATGTCAGGACCTGAAGCCCCCTGTCCTGTGAAGGAGCCGTCTTGCAAGTGAATCCTCCAGCCTCGGTCAAGCCTTCAGATGACTGCAGTGCCCACATTCTGCCTGTGGCCACAGAGAGACCCTGAGCTAGGGCCACCCAGTTAAGCCACTTCTGAGTTCCTGACCTACAGAAACTATAAGATAATAAATATGTGTTGTTTTAAGCCACTAAGTTTTGGCATAATTTGTTATACACCAATAGATAACGGATTCACAGCCCTTTACATATTTTCTGAGAATTACCATGTTGCACTATTTTCCTCTCATTTCCAGATTAGGCATGGTTTCTGGGTCCATCATCCTTCTGTTCTTTCTCCTAAGGGCAAGTTACAGCTTGTTACCAACCCTGAAAAAGGCTGACACCCACAACTGAAAACAGAATGGAAGGTATGGCTGTGCTATCCCAGAAGGGAGAGGCTATGTCCTCCCCATCTAAACATGGCCACATCATGCTGCAACTCACATTGACCTTTTCTCCATTGTATTATGAAAAATTGCAAACACACAGAAAAACAGAAAGAATTTTACAATTAACACCTGTATATCACTACCTAGATTCTGCAATGAACATTTTGCTGTGTTTGCTTTGTAACAAATCCCTCTACCCATTCCTCTGTCATTTTCTTGGTCCTTCTTTTCTGTTCCATAAAGTAATGAGATGTATTTCTCAAGACTTAGCACTATAATCTTACTTAGGATAGAACCAATTTCATATTTTAATGAAAGCTTTTTGGGTTCTTAGCAATCAGCATAACATTAAAACTTCCTGCCAGAGTTTCTCTCATGCTGATTTTGCTGTCGTGTTGGTGATAGCTGTATGGCAACAATAGACTCTTTTTTTGGATGCATTCCAAAGTAAGTTGAAGACATCCACGTTGAACCTTTTAGCCAGTGAAAATCTTCAAGTTCTTTCCTTACTTGCTGCTTCCCCCTACCTATTTCTTCCCATCCTCTGCTTGCTCCAGAAATACAGGACTTTTTTTACATTTACTAGCACAGAAAAGCAGAAAGGTGTGGGAAAACTAGAGTAGGGGTCTCGGAGGTAGATAGACCTAAGTAGCAATCCTAATTCTTTCACTTCCATCTATGGAATGTTAGACAAGTGACTTAGCCTCCTGCAGTCTTGGTTATTTCATCTATAAAATGAAGATGATCAGAAGACCTATCTTGCAAGGTTATTAGGAGGACAAGAGATTATATACGGAAAAAGCATTTAGCATAGTATCTGGCATCTCGTAGGTATTCAATAAATGATCGCGAATACTATTTGGCCTACCATTTCTGCCCATCTAGATAATTTGGGGTTCTGAATCTGCCATCCAGATTTATATCATCTTCAAGTCCATGAGATCTGCTAGATCTTCATTCCAGAAATTGACATGAAGCATGATTGAGTCTTCTGTCAGTTATACATATCATTATTGTTCCTAAGTCTGATCTGAATTAAAATAATACAATGTAGTAATAATATTAATAACTGGTGCTTATAGAGCGGACCATTAACTATTTGTCTGCAGTCTTTTGATAGTCTTCCGACCAGTTATAAGTCTACTGTTCCACTGCTGTGTCGTCCACATTTCTCCATCTCATCTACTAGAACACCACAAGTGACTTTGCCCAGTGATTGATAAATGCATTCACTTCATCTACCATATTTCCTTCTTTTACCAGACTAGTCTCATTTTCATTCTAGAAGAGTAGATTAATCTGCTTGGCTGTTTCTTTGCAAACTTATGGCAATTCCTAGCAATCAACTCTTTTTTTTTTTTAATGCATGCTTATAACCTGTTATCTTGGAAAATCTGTTGTCGGAGAGATTCCTAGTTAGTTGTGTACCCAATATCCACTCTCCCCTTATTTCCTAACAAATCTCTGGTCTTGTCAGGGGAGAGGAGCAATGTGCGCAGCTAAAACGCTGTATTCCCCAGTTGTTTCAGGTACTAGTGGACTATCTGGTGCAATTCTGACTAATGAGATATAGGGGAAAGTTGTTGGGCAGAGCTTTGAGGAAAGCTTCTCAACAGGGAAGGGGAGGTGAGAGTCAGCTGGTATATGCAACTTTGCTTTTGTCCTTCCTTCTGCCTGGAGCACGGACACTTATGCTGATGATGGAGGAGGCATCTTAGGACCGTGAAATGACAATGAAGGGAAGGCCGAGAGAACACAGTCCCAATATCCTTGAGCACCTAAACCAATGCCTGACTCTGAACTGCTCAGTGATGAGAAAAGTAAGTCTCTAAATTGGTTAAGCTACTCATTTGGGTTTCAGTTACTAGCAGCTGCAAGTGATTCATTTGTCCCTGAATTCCAGCTAGGATCAGCCCAACTGCTCTGTGGTTTGAAGACTATCTTCTCCCATGACATAGAAATAAAGATGCTATTTGACTATTTTCTTATTTCCAGCAACATTGCATTCCCCGCAGTTCCACTGTCTACATGCTGGTGATATTGTCAACAATTCATCTCCATGCCCAGGTGGGTAATTTGTTTAGTCCAGGAGACATGGCCTCTACAGGACAGTTGGAACTTGGATGTACCCAGTTCTCTCTTGTTTCTTGCTTGTAGTTGTCAAGAATAACTGTACAAGGTCCTGGGAATGCCATATCCTGAGATGGGGGAGGTGCTGGCCAGAATAGCCTGGGCTTTGTTCCAGTGCCTCCCAGAAACAGGAAGTCCTTCAACACTTTAGCTGGTGTGTCATGTTGCCCCTGAGGTAACCCAGGGCGGGTGCCTTTGGGGTCCCTCAGCTGCAGTGCAAGTGAAACACGTGCAGTCAAGACTCCATCTTCCCCTGCAGCTTTCCTGAGCCCTGGGGGCTCTCAGTGACTTCCAGACTACTGTTGACCCCTTGCTGCCTATTTGTAAGTAATAAATCCGCTTCATATAACTTCTTGGGTATGTATTAATATATAGGTGTTTCGTCCCAGCAGATTCAGACGAGTCTGTAACCAGAGCACAGTGAACCTGCTTCACGGCTTCATTTGGAGCAGCTGTTTTCTGATCATTTTTCTCTGACATCAGGTTTCTCACGCCAATGTAGGTTTCACTCTCTCCAGTCCAATGCCCATTCTCCCGATAAAGGCAAAAGCCCAGTAGAAGAGCAGTTCTGTTTTCTCTATGGCATCCACTACCCTTGCAGCCTCTCTTTCAGCCACAAACCCTAGGCTCTGCCCTCGTTATCCTTCCACACAGAAGAAAAAAGTCTGTTCTGTTGATTTTGACATTTCTTGCACGTCCCCGCTCAGTTTGGTCTCCAACCTTCCTTACACAATTCCTAATATATATTTGCAGATTGAATGAATGTATCTAAGATATGAACAAACTAATGAATTCAATCAACCATGGAAATTCAAGAGGGAATGCACAGTCACTCAGAGAGTGCAGGCGCGGCTTGGTGTTTTGTTTCTGCTACATGTACAGTGCGGGCTGACTGCACTTCTTACCTGTATTTGCGTAGCAACATTCACTATTCAAAAACGCTAGAGAGCCTTAGTAGAATATACTTGGAAAACAATCTACTAGAGAAGTGAGCACCTGAATTTATTATCTTGGGCCAGCTATCCTCTCCTGCCAGGCTAAATCTTGGGCCAGCCATCTTCTCTGCCAGGCTAAATCCAAATTCCTTCTCTGCTTTTGTCTTCAAATTTTTTTTTCTAGGAGCAAATGATTCCATCAAACCCAGTCTTGACTCAATTAGAAACACACTAAATGATCTATTAAACATTCTCTATTTTAAAGCTCCTCACAATTTCTCATTTTAGAGGGTACTTGTTTTAGGGAGGGCTCTTTGTGTCGTGTGAAACAGAATAGGGATCGGCAACTTTTTCAAGTGATAAAAGATTTTAGGCTCTGCAGGTCAGATGGTCTCTGTAGCAACTGCGCAACTCTCCCTTTGTAATGTGAAAGCAGCCATAAGCCATACATAGGCAAATGAATGCAGCTGTATTCCAAAAAATCTTTACTGAGGATACTGGGGCATGAAATATTCTTTTTCTTTGGGTTTTTTTTCCAACTGTTTAAAAATGCAAAGACCCTTCTTAGCTTCTGAGGTGGAAGGCTAGATTTGACCCACAGGCCATGGATTGCTGACCCCTGAAACAGAGATACCCTTAGGGTTGGTTCAAGAAGACAGTTCCTTTCTATAAAGCTATAGCAAGAACTTATGGGAACTGGAAAAGGGGATAGAGAGTTATGAGGACCTCGGTCTACGATGCTATGCTATAAGTGGTCTCCTCCTGGCTTCACTGCATCATTCAGCTTTTGACTCTTCCTCTAGGTGTGTCCAGCTACTCCTCTGCACTCCGAGTTGTCACAGATAAATCAATAGACAATCCAATATGACGTTTCAAATGCAGTGAAATTAGCACGTATGCACAGGGTGTTACAGAGGACTACAGAAGGACAGTAGCTTCAAAGTAAGGGCCAAGTTAGAGAAGAGAGTTGGCGGCCAGAGGTTTTAGCAAAGTATAGAAGGTTTGGAATAGCCTGTATGGAGAATGAGACAGGAATCAGATGGAGGGGGAAGAAACCTCCTAGATATCATTAAAGGCCCAAGTGATGGCTGGTGAGTTTTAGCATTTGGTGGGTGTATTAGTTTGGTTGTCATTGGCAACAAGTAATAGAAAATCATCTCAAAGTAGTTAAAGCACTAAGTTCATTAGTATGTGAATGTCTTAAGTGCAGAAAAATCTGTCCATGTAATTTATTGGTCCAGCTTCAGTTTCTAGGACAGTAGCTTGTGCATAGCAGGTGCCCTGTAAATATGTGTTGAATGAACTAATAAAGGATCTCTGATAGCAGTGAATGAGTGCCAGTCTTGGTTAATTCAATGATTCATTGACATCAGCAAGGATTCAGGTTCAGTCTAGCTTTTGGTGGGTTGACTCTGTCTTCGGGCTGGTTTTCCACAGTTGCAAGGTGACTACTACTGTTCTGCTCACAATAACCAGACCCAAAAATGTCCCGCAGAAGAAAAAGGAGCTAGCTACTGCTTGAGCCTCTTTTTAAGAGTGAGAAAGCCTTTTTCAGAAGCTTCAACAGCTATTTCCTAAGTCCTGTTGGCCAGAAATGCATCGCATACAATGTCTAAATTAATTAGTGGTGGGAAAAGAATGGGACTACTGTGATTAGCTTAGATCTGGGGTTCTCAGCTGGAGCTGATTTTGTCCTCCACCTCCCCCAGGGGATATCGGCAATGTCTTGAGACAGATTTGGTTGTCACAATTGGGTGCTAATGGTATCTAGTAGGTAGAGGCCAGGGATGCTGCTAAAGCATCCTACAATGCATAGGATAGTGTCCCCAACAAGAAAGAAGTGTCCAATCCGAAATATCAATGGCTCTGAAATTGACAAACCCTGACTTAGACCAATCAGAAACCCCCTGCCGCTGGAGTGGGGCCACCTTCTTTGAAGCACAGGGCCAGAGAGGAGCATGAACATATGTATGAAACCAGGGTCCTATGAGGCAGGAGAAGTACAAAGGAGGTAGGGAGTAAGGAAGAAGTGGGTGCTGGTTAGGCAATCAACTGAGTCCAATCCAGAGGGACTGACTGGATTTTCCAATTTGGCAGAGGACTCAAGGAGCCTTTGGAATGACTTTTTTCTCTTTCTTTCTTTCTTTCTTTCTTTCTTTCTTTCTTTCTTTCTTTCTTTCTTTCAATGCTGAACAAAGAGATCCTACCTTCTGTAAATAAAATAAAGAGTTCTTGTCTTTTTGGACAAAATAAAAATTGTAACCGGCTGGCCATTCACCTCTCCAGTAACTATGCACGTGGAAAGATTACGAAGTGCTAATACTTATTGGTCTCCTGTTGTTAGTGCCAGTACCAGGAGCACTGAAGATGTACAAGAGCCATACCAGGTGCTTACCAACATTACTGCATGTGATCCTCACGAGTACACAGCAAGCCATGAATTCCTATCCCCATTTCACAGATGAGGACGCTCGGGCCCAAGGTTGTCCACTTGTGAATCAGAGAGCCGAGGTTCCCCACCAAGTTCTGCCCATGAACCTCCTTCCCTGCATTTCGGACAGGGCAAAAGACCCAGCATTTCTAGGAGTATAGCTGGAGAGGAGACCACATGTTGACTGACGGTCTCTGGATGTCTTAGGTGCTGCAGCATCTTCCAAGGGCAAACAGGGTAAGTCAGAACTGCTCTGGAGGAAAGGCCTTGACACAGATCTGCCTTTTTTTTTTTTTTTCATGGCTTACAAGTCCCAGGAGAATCTCCCAATCTCAAAGTCTGTGAATTAAATGATTTCTTTGGAGACTTTTCCTCCCCCTCCTCCTCAGCACATACTCAGCTTTTATGTCACTCTGCTTTCTGAGTCGGATGGAAAAAAAAAATCAGGAGTGATAGAAAATAGAGCCAAAAATTTTCTGAAGTGTTGCTGGAAGACAGTATTGGGTCACTGGAGAGTGTTCCCCTATTCGCTGTTGAAAATCTTCCCTGAGAAGTCCCCCGCTTACTGCCTGGAATTAGGATTCAGCTCGAGTCTGCTAGCGTGCATGCCTGGGGAGAGGCGGCCGGTCTCAGCTGTCCAAACAGTGGGAAATTAAACGCCTTTGTCTCACAGGAGATCACTGGGCTCCATGGTGATTTTCAACTCTCACCCAGGGGTGTTGAAAGGCTCTTTCCCCTCTCTCTTCCCCCTAACTCTTTTGTTTGCTTTGGGAGAAGGGGCCTGCATAGGCAGGCTGTGGGTTTGAGATTGGGTCTTAAAAAGAACAAGAAAGGAAAAGGGACTTCACTATTGGGCACACTGGGTCCCGTGAAGGTGTCTGGGTCCATCCTCACGGTAAGTGCCACTGTGTGCTGGAAGAGTCCAGGGCACGTTGTACAAACACACAGTGGACTCAGCGAGAAACCAGGGTTTTTCAACACAACTCTTTTAGGCTGAGTTATCTTATCTACAGTAAATCTCACTTCACAGGGTCAGTGTGGGAAATCAAATGAAACACAGGCTTCTTGTTCAAAATAGAACAGTTCTGTTGCAGTTAGTTATGTTGGTTCATTTGGCTAATTCATTTGTACTGAGCTATCAGGATTGGAGCTTGGGATATCACATTTCACTAAGATACTTTCCCTATGTTATCTTCTGCTGTATAACTGACCACCACGCAATATGGCAGTCTGCAGCAACTGCTTTGCTTACTCATAGTTCTGAGTCAGCACGTTAGGCTGGGTGCTTCCCATGCTGGGGTCACTCCCAGCAGCTAGCATCATCTGGCGACTTTCTGTGACCGGATGGTTGAAATGGCTTCACTCGCAAGTTGGGGCTGGTTGTTGGCTGAACCTCTTATTTCTGGAAGGCTAGCCTGGGCTTCTTCCCATGGAGAATGGGTTCCAAAAGCAGAGTAGGGTTGGGGGGAGGGATGGAAGGAGGGAGAGAGAGAGAGAGAGAGGGAGGAAAGGAGGGCAGGCACCAAGTGGAAGCTCAAACTTCAGCTTGCCTCCATTTGCTAATGCTCCATTGGCCTGAGTGAGTCACAGGAGGGCAATGGGGAAGGAAATGAAATGCAGGCGTGGATAAGGGAAGCGTATGTCATTGGGGCCGCTCCTGTCATGATTTACCACAGTCCCTTTCCTCCTGGAAACCTACCCCTTGTTTCTCATTGGGTTTCCCAGAAGTAGACTAGCTATGCAATGAATATAAACCTCAGTTTCAAAACTCAGTTTGATAGAACTCGGTATAATTTTCATTAAAAGCTCCCCACTGCTTCTTGCTGGACGGTAAACATTGAAACTTACTTTTTAGTTTGCACTCCCTCCATCCCCACCTCCTCTATTTCCTGGAAGTCTCATCCGAGTTGCAGGGTTAAAGGAGCCTTTTCTGCTCTGGATCCATGCTCTGAATCCATTATCAGGTTATCCATGATGGCATTTTATTTTATTTTATTTCTTATTTATTTATTTTTTTAGAGATGGGGTCTCACTCTGTCGCCCAGGCTAGGGTGTGCTGGCACAATCATAGCTCACTGCAGCCTCAAACTCCTGAGCTCAAGCGATCCTCCTGCCTCAGTGGATGTTCTGGCTCTTCGATGAGGGTCCATATGGTCCTCTTGAGGTCTGGCCTCCTCACCTCTTTTTCTGTCCCTGTGCAGCGCACTCAACTCACCGGCTACTGTTACGCCACACTGGACTGTGGGAGCCTCTATAGGGCTGTTTAAGGCCCTCTCTGTACCCTGTGGAGCCATTTCTTTTCTGAGTTCTTGCTGCCTTTTTTGGTTGCACACAGGAAACAAGACACGAGTTTCCATGCTCTCAGTTTCCCCCAAATTTTCTGAAGAATCTGCCTTGCCCTGAGCTCAGCCTGAGTGCAGGATAAACAACGCCCCTTCTTCAGAGATTCACAAAGTCCACTCGCTCATCCCTTTCTTTCTGACTCCCCCTTCCTCCATCCCACAGAAGGCACAGCCTGCCGCTCACTCATCTGCTTTTCTGCTCAACTATTGTTTAAACCCAGAGCTCTCCCTGTGGCCCCTGAGGGTTGGCTTTCTGAAAGCCCAAAGCAGAAAAGTTTCTGTTTTCTCCCTTTCTGGGGCTCATTCCATCTCTGAGACAAGGAACTCAGAATGGTTTAGTTTGAGCAGGGCAAAGTCCACTCCTGGGGTTGGAGGGAGGGATATATTCATATTGCAGAACATTATCCCAGTACATTTGCTTCCTGCTTCCAACCACAGGGTCCACAATCAGCCTGCACTTCCTCCAGCCAACAGTGCCCCTTGAAATGCCTGCTTCTAGGCTGTATAATACTTCGTCGGGTTGCATGTGGGTATCTGTTCAGAAGAATGCATTGGAATTGGAGGAATGGAGTTTTATTTTGTTGGCAGTCAGTTATTTTCCAGAAGGACAAATATCTTGTCTATATTTATGTCTATGTCTATGTCTTTTTCTTGGGCCATGATGGCAGACACCCATCTGGCATGACTCTGTCCTATGATTTTACTACTAACGGTAATTTTTTAAAGAGTCTTCTGCTTTGTATTAGTTTTCTGTTGCTGCATAACAAATTTCCACAAATGTGGCAGCTTAAAACAATATGCATTTATTATCTCACAGTTTGCTTGGGTCAGGTTTCCGTGGTCTAAGCACAGCGTAGCTGAGTCCTCTGCTCAGGGTCTCACAAGGCTATAATCAAAGCCAGGGCTCTGGTCTTGGGGTTCTTGTCCAAGTTCACATGGTTGATGGCAAACTTCATTTGTTTGCAACTATGGAATTTGTGGCCGCTTGCTTCTTCAAAGCCAGCAAGAGAATCTCCCCCTTAAGAAGGGGCCCAGTTTCTCTTTTAAGGGCTTTCACATAGTTAAGTCGGACACCTCCAGGAGAATGTCCCTCAGGATTAACTCAAAATTAACTACTTTGGGACCTTAATTACTCTGCAAAATCCCTTCACCTTTGCCATCTAAGATACTAGAGTGAAACTCCATCTAGTTTCTGTTCCCACATTCCAGGGGCAGGAATTATATAGGACATACATAACAGGGAGAAAGAGTCTTGGGGACCGTCCTAGAATTCTGCCTACCACACACTTACTGCATGCTTGCTCGAGGCCAGGCACTGTGCTCAGCCCTTTTATAAACACCATGTTGGGAAGATGAGCAACTAAACTCCATCTCTTGGCTGAGGTCAATGTTACTAATGGCCTTCAATCTCTGCTTTAATCACTAAGGTATTCTGCCTTGTACTCTAATTTTTTTT
Organism: Indri indri; assembly: GCA_004363605.1. NCBI lineage: Eukaryota > Metazoa > Chordata > Mammalia > Primates > Indriidae > Indri > Indri indri. The sequence continues at coordinate 169,101 of RJWJ010000423.1, forward strand.
TTTTTAGCCATTAGAGGGGCTTTGTTAAACCAGGAAGACCCCAAGTCCTAGAACAGATCCATAAGCCCCTATGAAAATATGAAAGGTGATGCAGGGATTGGGTTAAGCACTTTGGTCAACAACTGAAGAAAAGCCTAAGGAAGCATTTATTGGGCACATAGGTGCCAGACATTAGATTATTTTCTAGGATTCTACTTTTTTATATTTACAGTATCCCTGCAAGTAGGTATAAAGTATCCCCATTTTGAAGGATGAGGAAACAGAGGCTCAGAAAGCTTACACGCCTTGCCTGATGCCCCAGAGCTAGTAAACAGCAGACGCGGATTTGGATCTGACATTGTTATACAAACAAAACGCCTTTGCACATCCTGCAACCCATGCATGTGAACAGTGGTGTTTCTCATGATGCAGATTCTGTGAGTTATAAATCCCTTTAGCTCTCCCGTCCACCTCTCCTTTCGTGACTGGGGATGCAATCCCTGGAGGCGCAGAAACTTTAAGTGACATTGATCTGTGGGACTTGTGACGTTCAAAGGTTCAGCCTCGCCTTGGGAAACCGAGGCAGCACAGCAGCTCCCTCGTGAGCTGTGCTTCTTACAGGCGGAGGAACAGCCATGGCGCTTCCTCGTCTCCGGGAACATCAGCAACCACACCCTTGACAGTGCAGGTCTCCCTCCAAACCCCATCTTCCACTCCCAGCCCCCGGCAACACCAGAGACTCCCACAGAGCTGCCCTGTCCCTCTTTGTTTAAAAGCCACTAACAACACTTCCATTCAGCACATCTTCCTTTAGAACACGTCCTGACAGCTTTACTACTCTGGCTTCTTTATGGGGCGGTGGAAGACTGAGGGAGGGGAGAAAATCAATACCAGGCAACAAAGGGCACGGGAGAATGCTCCCCCCACACCCCGTGCTCCCTGACCCCTGCCCCGCCCCCAGCCCCGCCCCCGTCAGAGCTAACAGTACTTAGGTTTAAAAGTGTGCTGTTCAAGACCTGGAGGGCATCAAGAGTGGAGGTGATCAGGTCCAGGGAGACCACAGGGAAAGGTCATGACCACGGATTCATTTGCTCAAGAAGGGAAGGGGACAGATGGGGTTAGAGGTGATGAAGAGAGAGCCTCTGGGACTAAATCATTGCCGGAGTGCTGTGGGCCCCTTCCTCCTGCAGCGGCACTCAGAATGAAGCAAGGATGTGAAAGAGAAACCGGTATCCCTTGGGGCTGGAGAGCCCGGGCAGCCACGTCATTCAGAGGAGAGGAGCGGAGTGTGAACCATGGTGACATCAGGTGTTCAACATTGGAGAGCGAGGAGGAGGCGTCTGTTAATAAGGAAGCTGGGAAGGCCGGGCGTTGTGGCTCACGCCTGTAATCCTAGCACTCTAGGAGGCCGAGGCGGGAGGATGGCTTGAGGTCAGGAGTTCAAGACCAGCCTGAGCACAAGTGAGACCTTGTCTCTCCTAAAATTAGCTGGGCGTTGTGGCACAAATCTGTAATCCCAGCTACCCAGGAGGCTGAGGCTGGAGGATCGCTTGAGCCCAGGAGTTTGAGGTTGCTGTGAGCTAGGCTGACACCACGGCACTCTAGCCCGGGCGATAGAGCAAGACTCTGTCTCGACAAAAAAAGAAGGAAGCTGGGGTTTCCTGCCCACATCAGGAAAGGACTACCTTTCTGTTAGTTTTTGAATGATGAGCCCCTGGCTCCACCTGGGTCCTCTGTAGACACAATATCCTGGAAGCTACCGTCATGAACGCAGTCCTGTAGAGGAGCTGGCCTCTCCCAGCCAGCCCCAGGGGAGAGATACCAGATCGACAGGTTGGGGGAGTAGTAAACAGCAACACGCAACCCCTTCTTAAGTGGAACTCTCATGAGGAGAAAGTAATTTCCATCATGGTGTTATGATGAATTCCCAAGCAGTTCTCTTGCTGCTCGTTAAATGATTAAATGGAACTGCCCTCTTATGGCTGTTACTACATAGCACAGATTTACTGCCAAGAGGGCTGTGCCAACTTGCACCATCATGGGAAAGGGAACCTGCTTCCCTGTGGACTTGGGTTTTCTCATGTAAAAATTTTTGCTGAAATTTATACCATTTTTAGTTTAATTTGTGTTTCTTTGTTTATTAGCTAGGTTAAGTGCCTGTTTTGGTGTTCCCTTTTCCTTTTGTATTCCCTTTGGGTGAATCCGTAAACAGATTATGAAAATGAGAAGCGTCCTTGAAACACCAATGAGAAGAAAGGAGAAAAAGAAGGGAAGAGGAAAAAGGAAAAATCAGAGGAAGAGACAGAAAAACTCTTCCACTAAAATTGAGCATGCTGGCGTGGAACAAAAAATACACAGTCTGGCTCCCAAGTCCCCACCCCTTCAAAACACAGCTCTACCACTTGATAGATATATAACTTGAGCAGGTCATTTAATCTTATCTGCAAAATGGAGATGATAATGGTTTGTGATTCATAGGATTGTTATAAGGATTATATGAGGTAATATATGAAAAGTACCTAGTTTAGTGTCTAACAATGACTATCATAATCATAATAATCTATAATAATTATTATAAATACATAATAGCTATCAGACAATAGTTATTATAAATATATTACGATTATATCTTTATAGTTGCTATTATTATAATTACTACTATCCAAGCACTAACTTAGGCAATTTTCATAGGTACTTATATTTCTAATAACAGAGGTACTTCATAGATACTTATATTTATAATAACAAAGTGGCAGGACGGTGAATAGAGTGGAGTGTCTGAAACTGGTCATGCCTGGAGGTGAGTCCTAGATCACCTTTATGTTACCTATGTTACTTAAACACTCAGTGATTCCATTTTCTCATTTATTAAGTCAAGATAAAAACAACTGGCTGGCAGAGTGCCTGAAAAGACCAAATAGCATAGACTTCTGTCTGCGCCTTTAGCTAAGCCTTTAGCACAGTGCCCAGCAAGCTGAAGTTGAAATAGTAGTAGTTGTAATAGCAACTAAACATTCAGTGAGTGTTATCATGCCAGGCCATGTGCTAAATATTCAACGTATATCTCCTTTTAATCCTTACAAGCCCTTAGGAGGGAGGTGTTATACTCATTTTATAGATGAGACCACTGAAGCTTAGTTAAGACTATATGACTTGTGCTAGGTCACACACCTTGTAAGTGACAGAGTTAGAATTTGAACCCAAAGCTGTCTGACTATTGGTACATACTAGCTTTCATAATCTGCCCCATTTAAATTATTTTCATACCCTATTCCATCTTTATTTTTCCCACCTGTCACATAGATTACTATTGGCCTTGTCTGTGTCTGTCTTCCTGCCTAGACCGAAATCCTGGAGCTCACTCTTATCTCTATAGCCATGGTGCACGCCCATTATCCCCAGCACACTCTCCCCAGCCCCGACCCCTAGGCACATGGCAAACCTCTGTTGAATGTACATGCTCTTCCTAGCCCACCTCCCACCTCTGCACCAGTCTTTCTCTGCACAGCCTGGGCCCCAGGCTCCGCTCCAGCACACTCTGCTCCGAGCTTGTACCCACAACCAATGTCACCTGCATCAGCAGTTGGACCAGCTACAGCACCACATTCTGGAGCTCAGCCTCAACCTCCCACTGCTGCTTCCTGGACTCTGGGGTGCCCCCCAGGCTTCTTATAACAAACCTTCTGCCTCCATCCCTACCTTCTGCTCACCTGTCCAGTGCTTTCTCTGCTCCTCCAGATGGCTTCCAGGACAGAGGGGAAGAGATGGATTTAATGCTGTGGTGAACTATTCCTTCACTCCTCTACTCCTGGGTGGGGGGTGTCACACACCACCTGGACCACCTATCCTGTGGTGGCCAAAGTTGCATTGCTGACCCTGAGGATATGCCAGTTAACATGACTTTCCCATAGCTTTCGTCTAGTGTCCAACGAAACAAAGACCCTACGAGTCCTGCAGAGGAGGCTGGACACACAGGTGGGGAAGCCGGCCGGGCAGCACTGGTTCATCTAGCCCGATTGACTGATGTTTTGCATTCAGCCCCTGTGGTTACACAGCCTTTATACTTTATGCATCTTAGCAGCACTTATTGGGTACCCACTTTGCGCAGGGCCCTAGGGCAACAGTGATGAAAAAGACCCAATCCTTGTTCTCAGAGAGCTCTCACTCATCTGGTCCATATTCAGACCTGTCCAAGTTCACTGTGGTGCTAATCTTCCTCTTAAACATAACTATACTTAGCACATAGGTTTTAATTTTAACAATCCACTGTTGGGCCATGCCACCTGTGTGGATTACCTCTCAGCTCAGTGCCATGGGCCTGAAGACAATTAATGTAAGCTCTTTGATGATATTGAACTTTCTGGAAGCTTCGGACATTTTCTTTCAGTCATCCTAGTTACTGTCTTAATGTGATAATAGGCTGATTGATTTTTATGTGAGCCTTAATCATCCATCGAATGTTCAACCTGCAGTTCAATTCAAGCTCCAGCAATCGTACGACCTTGGGCAGGTTGCTTTACCTCTCTGAACCTGTTTCCTCACCTGTTAAAGTAAGAATAGCAAAACCCATCACACAGGCTTTATCTGATAACCAAATTAAATGGAATTGCAGGCCAAAAGGATGTATACACTCCTAAATTTCCATCCCATCACACTTTTCAGCATGTACCATGGTCTTGGGAATACTAAAAGAATAACACGTGGTCCCAGTTCCCCTCAAATCCTCAAGCTGGTGGGCAGAAACAGATGTAAACAAGCAGTTATAATACAGCAGGCTCACTCGGGGAAGTTCTTTGGGACTGCATGGAGAGAGGGAACAAATATTTATTAAGCATCGACCATACATGAGTTTGAGGGATCCCAAAGTACAGTCACTGTGGTCTGTGTTTGTATGTGTCTTTCCATAAACTCCTACTTATTTTGGATTTCGCCTTCTCTGTGGCCTGGTTCCCTAGATGTCTGACTTTCCTATAACAAGTACCAGGAAGCCAACCCTGACTAACCACATCCCCAAGAACAGCCGAGAATGCTGATGACCACTTAACACATTCTGAAACTATCAGCCAAACCAGGGGCCGGATGAATATGCAAAGAAGGGCTCCCTGTTGACCCTTCCCCGGGATGCTTTTTCCAGCCCTGCTGTCTCCCGCTGCCCAGTAACCTGTTGCCGTGGGAGACAAGTGTACTTAGTGTGACAAGTCGCACTGCACCCTGGGCCTCTTCAATACCATGTCAGGCTGACCCTGATGCTACGCCAACTCCCCCAAGTTATTGAGGACAGAATGCATTTATGTTTAAATGCAGCGCACATCTCTGCAAGACCTTCCCTTGCATAATCGTATTGCCTTTCCCCCTCCTTGCAGGAGCCTGCAGAGGGATGGATCTTGCCTGGCTGACACCTCTGTGGATGCCTGGGTTGACTCCTTTGCTGCCACCCCCATCTCCTGGGTGTCAGGTTCCAAACCCACCTAAAGACGAGCTGGATGGGCCCCTTTCTTGATGAAACAAGAGACACTTGCGGAATACAAATCACCACCCTGCACTAGGCCGTAAAGATGGAAGGAGAAGAGATAAGCAGAAGCTAGCTTTTAAGACTTCCGTTGTGAATGTCAGTGGATGGAACTCGTATATAAAGGAGGCAAACAGGCTTGTTTCTGCAGTTTAGCCTGACTTTTTTTTTCCTTCTCAGCAGAGACAAATTGCCACATTTGGCAGCCCTTAAAATGTATCACATGCCCTCGAAATGATTTGCTTATAGAGTTTATTATGGATAATTACAACAGCTAATATTTATTGAGCACTAACTACATGTCAAGCAATTGATACGTGTTTATTTCATTTAATCCTCATAGCAACCCTATGAAGTAGGTACTTGGATTAGCCTCTCTTTATAGATTAGGCAATTGAGGCGTAGGAAGTGTGATTCATTTGCCCAAGGTCACATGGTAAGTGGGGGAGGCAGCATTCAAATCCAGGATATCTAACTTCAGATGACACACTCTTAACTCTTGTGTGTTATACTGTTGCTAGAGAAACAGCCTGGGAGAGTGATGAAGTGTGGTGGTTCTCTGCCACTTACCAGCTGCGTGACCTTGGGCAGATTACTTAAGTTCTCTGTAAAATGAGGATGATAGTAGTACCTACCTCACAGGGTGGCAGTAGTCGTCAAGGATTTAATATACATAAAACATTTAGTGTCGTGCTTGGCACAGGGTAAGGATCCAATACATGTTAGTTATTTTTATAAACAGTAAGGCTCTCCAGGTTAGGAACTGTATCTCAATCCTCTTTGAATCTTTACTCCCAATACCTAGCACAATGCAAAGTACGTGGTAGAAATGAATTCAAAATTACTGGAATAAATTAGGAGATTAAATAGTCTACAAGATACTTAAAATTAAATCTTATTTTAATAAGTGCTTTATTATTTACCAAATGCTGTCATTTAGGTTAATTTGGTGTAAGGTTTGTTTTTAAGTCAAAACATCAAGAAAATTTGACTCAGAAATTCCATCCTTATGTATATATATAAGCATATATGAAAACTTATGTCTGCACAAAAACATGTACATAATTGTTCATAGCAGCATTATTCATCGTAGCCAAAAGGTGGAAGCAACCCAAAGGTTTATCAACTGATGGATAAACAAAATGTGGTATAGCCATACAATGGGATATTATTTGGTCATGAAAAGGAATGAAGTACTGATACACGCTACAACATGGATGAACCCGGAAAACATTATGTGCAACAAAAGAGCCAGCCACAAAAGACCACATGTTATAAGATTCCACTTATATGAAATGTCCAGAATAGGTAGGTAAATCTATAAAGGCAGAAAGCAGATCCATCATTACCTAGGGCTAGGTGGACGAGGGTGTTGGGGAGGGCGTTGATAACTAAACGGTATGAGATTTCTTTTGGGGTGATGAAAATGTTCTAAAATTGTGGCACTGATTGCACAATTCCGTGAATATATGAAAAACTCTTGAATCGTACACTTTAAGTGGGTGAATTGTGTAGAATGTGAGCTATATCTCAAAAGAGCTGTTACCAAGAAAGAAAGAAAAGTTGAGAAAGCGATGTCTCCGAATAAGAAGCTCAACACTGGTTCATTGGGCAGCCTCCCCGGACTTCCCGTTCTGCCCATGCCGCCTTGGCCACCTGCACAGGACACGTCCTCACCAAGGCAGACCAGGGGGGTGATGAATAGACCATTCATTAATGGTTATTCTTCTAATTGAGTCCAGCTGCCCCGGAAGTGCTTCTTTTAAATTTTGCCTTTTGTCTAGCTCTGTTCAGTGGGATAAAAGGCTGATAGGTTGGTCAGCCCAGTACAGAAATTCGAGGTTTCAGATGAAGCCCAGATTTTCTCAAGATTAAATGAAGGTTCCTAAGTTGGAAAACAAGGCTGGAAGAGTGTACCTATCAAGTCTATTAATCATCTGCAGATCTCTTCCCTCCCTATGATCTTGTCTTAGAGACAAATAAAAGCCTGATGTTCCAGCACACTCAATGCATCCTTTGTTTTAACGATCCTTTGTTTTAACAATGCTTTTCCAAAAACTTAAGCAATTGCTGGTGGAAGAGAGAGAAGTCAGGATTTTAATTAAGTTGCCCCAGTTTGAAGTTATAGAAGATTGCCAAAGAATTCCAGAACCGTAGGCATTTAACAGCGAAGACAGAGCAGAAACGATGCTTGGAATTCACTAGAGTAGCTACGAAGGTAGGTAATTACGACAGAAATGGAAATATAGTTTCGTCATTTGGAAATCTTGTTCTTTGCTCTACTTTTCACCAGCATTGTTATATATAGACGTACTGGCAAGGGAAATTCCCTGGGTAAAGGCAAAAAAGAAAACTTACACTTTCCCTTTTCTTGATCACTGTTAGTACTATTGATGCAAACTCCAATAAATTAATTTATTTAGGAATACAGAGAAGAGTTACAGTTGATATATTGGTTTTGCTAAATGATGAGCCCTGACCTTTATTGAGAGCGTTCACCTTGCCACATGTTTTATCTCACCTAATCCCAACAGCTACCCTGAGAGGTGGGTACTATATTATTATTTCGTAGATGAATGAAATAACGCACAGAGAAGTTAAGTAGCTTGCCCAGGGTCGCATCCCTAGTATAAATGATGGAGCAGAGATTTCAGCCCCGACTGACTCCAGAGCCACGTTCCTCATCTTTATCATACTCTGCCTCTCCAGTAAATGAACAGTGCTTAATTTCACTCTTGATGCTTCTACTTTGAGTTGAACATGTTAGGACATTGGAACAATGTTATTACACAAAATAGTATCATTTGTTGAATAAGTATTATGATTTTCTTTACTTTGTACATGTGTGCTGGGTACCTTCTGTAGGCAAGGCAGCGTCCTTAGCCGGCCACACTGTGATATGCCTCAGGGACTTGGCACATGCTATTCCCCTGCCTGGCATACCCAGCCCTCACCCTCGTACCCTACTTAGAGAATATCTACTCAACCTTTGGATATCAACTTATAATATCACTTCCCAGAGAAGCTTTTCCTGACCTCCTCTTTCCTCACCCCCCCTCTTTTAAAAATACTCCCTTATCCTTCTACATTTTTCCTTTGGAGCACCTTCCAAGCTTGTAATCAAATGTGATGTGTATTTAGTGGTGAAGTGGCTGTCTCCTCTGCTGGATACAAGGTCCACGAGGGCAGGGCTCAAGCCTAGCTTGTTCGCTATCCTGTGCTTTGCAGAGAACCTGCTATGCTTAATGTCTGAACAGCAAATGAATGAATGAAAGAGACATCAGTTGTGTCCTCATGTTGCTTCCATTTTAGGAGTGTTGTATACAAGCATGTATCTACAGGAGGGGAAACGGGGGTTTAGAAGGAAAAGGAGCTCATCAGAGAAGGGGCTTTTCAAGGCCATGACTCATAAGCTGGTCCTGGAAGGGTGGGTGGACACTTCAGATGGAGACCCCCAAGAGCGAAGCACACAGCCAGGCTAGCAGAGCCTGCTGAGTACATTGCGGTGGTATATTATACTTATTTAGAAAATAAAATAAGAAAAGTACGATACCCAGCGTTTTTCTTTCATCTGAAAGCACTTAGATAGAAACTATCTTTTGGGGCCTAAAGACAAATGGAATTGCTTAGTTTTAAGGCAGTTGTTTTCATGTATTGATACAAACTATAAAAGCCAAGGTACAAAATATAAGTTATGCCTTTGGCCCCATGCCATTCCTCACTGGGAAGAAAAGGAAAAGAGCCATGAATTTCTGAGAATAGATGGATAAGATGTTTCCTTTGTTCCTCTGCCTTACACTGTTTTCCTATTCCCGGTGCGAAGGATGAGGTTGCCGAATTTCCTAGCTTAGTCATGAACTCTTTAAAAGTCCTTCACTTTTTAAGCTCAAAATCAATAGAAGAAATCACATGGAGATCAATAGTTTCAACTCCATAAAAATTAAAATGGTGTCAAAAACCCACACAACCCAGATTAAAGGCAAACAATAATCCAAGAAAAATATTCACCACTATTATGATGGCCAAATCCAATTCAGTTCAGTTCAGTTCACACCCATTGTGCATCCCCCCAGTTACCAGAACTGTTGGGTGTGGAGAGCTGCAGAGCTCAGCGAGACACAGTTTCTGCTCTCAGACCTCTGCTGAGGGGGCAGGACATAGATGCAGGCCATTCTGATGCAACGCCCGTATGTGGGAGGGTTGTGATATATGCGTGCTCAAGGTGCTCTGGACTTAAAGAGGAAGGAAGGGCACCTAATCCAGCCTGGGCTTCCCGGAAAGGCTCCCTGAAGAGAGGCCTTGGACTAATAAAAGTTGAGCGACAGTTATCCAAGGCAACAAGAGGAGGAGGAGGGTATCTAAAACAATGAGAAAAATGAATGAAGACAGGAAAATGTGAAACATCTTGTTATGTATGGGATGTTGGGGGTGCTTACAAAGTCTTCAGAATTCTGGAATAAAGGGCAAACTTGGAAGTGATGGAGATGAGGATGTTAGGATAAACAGGGATTAATTTATAAAAGTTTTTACTTTATTCTCTAGCTGATAGGCAGCCATCAAGGATCTAACAAGGCAAGGGACTAGTGAGGATTGGGCAGAATTTATAGTATGGTAGCTTTAGATTAGTGAGCACAGTGAGGTTAGGATTTTGAAGTGAGTTTTAATGACATGCTCTTAGTTTTGATAATTTAACTATTTAGTTAATTCACAGTCTCATCTTGCAGGAGTTGGAATTTCCTGGAGCAAGCAACTAAGTTATTGTTGCCTGGTCTCAGTATTGTTTATCATAGGCCCAGGAAAGTGTGCCTGGTCCCAGCCATCGCTTCATGCAAGGACAGAACATTAGGTTGGTTTTGGTGCAGAAAACTATCCAAGACTGTCTGGCTTCAGCACCCTACCCTCAAGCCACTCCACCCTCCCTCACCTGCCCACTCCCCCAGTGTTTTTGTTTGTGTAAATCAGACTTTTAAAAGTGAATTTGGGAAATGGGATTGTTGTGATCCTGAGGATTGTCCAGTTGGGTGTAATAAATGGATTCTAGAGTTGGACTGGGAGCTCTGGGTAGAGGCGGAGGTTTCCCACTTGTGGGGGAGGGGTGAAGCTTTACATATAGGGACTTGAAGAAAAAAAAGGACAGAAAGGAGTGCTGACCTCGAGATGAAAGGAGTAAACCTTGGGTAAGACACAGTTGGATCCTCTGGGATGATGTGGTGTAATAAAAACATATTTGGTCTTTGTCCTGTATCTTGGCACAGGGCTCCTAAAACCCTTGGAATTTCCAAGTGATAGGAGCGCCCTTTCTTAGTCATAACAAGCCCCTTCTGAGTCTATGCTAATGAGGTGACTCAGGTTGGGGCCCCTAGGTAGTTACAGCATGGGGACTGGTCGCTAGAAAACACAAACACACGCATGATTCAAGAGTAGGACCCCTGTTCTTTAGGAAGAAGTGGGAATCCAAAGATTGGTTATAAAAACTCTTGAATAACAAGGTTCAGAGCTTCTAGGTTGTTGGACATACCGGGGAAGGTGGACAGGGCATGGATGTGGCGCGCACTCCCCTACACCTTGCCCTACGCAATTCTTCCATCTGGCTGTTCTTGAGTTGTACCCTTTATAATAAACCAATATTAGTAAGTAAAGAGCTTTCTTGAGTTCTGTGGATTATTCTAGTGAATTAGCAAACCTGAAAAGGGGACATGGGAACTCCTAAATTTACAGCTGGGTCGGGTGGGTGGGTCAGAAGTATAGGTGGAAAACTGGGACTCGCAACGGCATCTGAAGTGGGGGCAGTCTGTGGGACCGAGCCCTTAACCTGTGGGGACTGAACTAACTCTGGAGAGGTAGTGTCAGAACTGAATTGAATTGGGACATCCAGGTGGTGTCGCAGAATCAGAAAATGGGTGGTGTTAGAAAAGACAGCGCACCTTTGGTATCAGGGAAAAGATACAGAAAGGTTTACCATTTGTTGTGGTTCTTTCCCCTTAGACCATCGGAGTCATGTTTGGTGTATTATTAAACAGTTTTCTTCTTTTATGGAGATAATATTTAGGCATCCCAGCATGGAGCTTGAAAGTGAGGTGCTGGGAATTAGAGATTTGAGCAGCAAAGGGAAACGTCGTCTTTGCAACACAATCCATCTGCTGAGGGGCGTGTGGGGCGGTGGCATCGCAGGGCAGAGGGAAGGGACTGTGAGCCCCAGGGGAGGTCGGCGGGGGGAGGGGGGCGCGGGGAGAGGCAGCACCATGTCCAAGTAGCTGCCAGGGGGATGCCAAGAACAAACTCTATCCTTTCCCCACAGTAAGTCAGATGAAGGTGACCCTTGAAGAAAGTAAGCTGACAGTTAGTTGGGCTGCTTTTTGTGTCACTGCTAAAAATAAACAATTTTAAAACCAAGAAGAGACCTTTTCACTAAAAAAAAAGAGTTATTCTAATTCTCCACATATTTTATGCAGGCAGGAAGAAAGAACTAAATTAAAATGAGTAAGAAAAACCTGCAAGATTCTTAATGGATAAGGGAAGAAGAACTCATTTAATTGGTGGCTGTCTTGAATAATGTGCATTGGAAAGTGCATAAGCTAAAGGAGCACACAGAGCAAGAAACATAACCAAGGAAACAAGGAAGTCAAGAAAAGTTCCATAAATTAAATCATAGTTTGAAAGGATAAAGTCATGTTAACACTCATTACCATATTTTAATTTCATGGTGATTAAAATTATAATGTAGCATGTATTACCCCTTAATTGATCTGCCAACATCAAGTATTTGCAAGTTTCTTTTTGTTATCCGAAGCCATAAACTATCTATTCTTTGCTGCATAATTTCGGAGGTAATTTTAAACCATAAATATTTCTCTTTATTAAAATTCTCAGGAAATTAGAACCTCGATCGCTATTTATTTATATCTGCTTTGGTTAGAGGCCAGGAAATTCATTTTCTTACATTTTGAATTCTACAAAATTAAAGTGCTAAAGAATATTATCTATTAATCTTCAGGCTTCCTTTTATGACAGTTTTACAGTTTAATCACAATGTTCAGAGATCTGAGGGTGACAAGCGAAGCTATGTCCCTTTAAAATTAGGTATTTTTCTTTACTAGGAAGCCTCTCGTTGTCAAGTATGCAGACCCATCCGAGTGCCAAGCCTTGGGCCAGCCTTCCCAGGACAGGATTGTCCCCTGGTGACACCAGTCTCCTGAGACCTGGTGATATTTGGGGTCTTCATCCCATCTGGGTCCCCCTACCTCACACTCACCCCTTGGATGAGACAATGTCCTTGTCTTGTCCTTCTGCTGACCCTTCCGCGCAGTGGCCACCCTGACCTCTCAGGATGCGACTCCCTCCAGCCTGATTTAGCTCATCCCTCATTGGGTGCATCTGTGCCCAGCACCCTGGTTCTGATGAAGTAAATAGGACACATATGTCACTGTGGAGCCTCATGAGTCTCTTTAGACAAAAATAAATTTGGAAAATTGCAAAACCTTCCAGAGACAATCTCTTCCTAATGATTTCTGCCTCCTTTGACACCTCATTGCACTGATTAATGGTCATTCAAATTGACCACCTGGCATAGTTCACTGTCAAAATCAAAAAGGACGTATTTTCAAAAGTCAGGTGCTGTCTTTTGTGTTGTGGAATCCTGGTGTGTGTGTGTGAAAATATATACAGCATCTGAATCCTAAAATGCATTGGTGAACCTTACTCTACATGTGTGTTGTCTAGTACTATAATAATTGAACTTTAAATAATCAGTCAGTACAATTAGTTCTCATACTTAGCCAAAATTGTTAGACTAAGCCTGGCCAAATATTTTAAGCCAACTATAAGCAGAGAATTGTTTTTCACAGCCCTTTGTCATGGAGGTTAAAAAAAAAAAAGAAAATTGGGAGGCAACAGAAGCAGTCTGTTTTACAACATCATTACAAGCTATGAGCAAAGAAATCCACTTTCAATGCTAAGTCTGAATATAGATTCAGTCACTCCCCCTAACATTCTTTTTATCTGGCTCTGATGGAGTTTACAACTGAGCATACATACAACTCATACATGAGAGCATCACCTATAGTTACACAGCACATTTGGGGAATATTGGGTTGTGAGAAACAGAAACCCACGTGAAACAACGGCAACCCCAAAAGGAGCTCATCGGAAGCAGATAAGGGATAGCTCCCAGACCCTGAGGGGGGAAGCACGGCCAGGGGACCGATGTCAATTAAAGTCAGGAACCAATGTTCAGGGGCTGCGCAATCCCTCAACTCGCCACTCTGCAGTCCAGCTCCAGTGCGTCCGTGAGCAGAGCCCACGCTCCTGCTCCACTTGACTTGCAAGTTCTAGCATCTCAGGGTAATTCAGTCTCTAAGTCTCTAGTTTAAGAGAGAGAGAGAGAGAGAATTGACTTGGTCACTGGCCAGCCAATGGACTCGATCCTCTTGGGTCACAAGGCTCAGAACTTTGTGCAGGAAAGTTTTAGGTAGGGTGGCATCTCAGCAACACTGGTTAATGTCTCCGTAACAAGCATGTTTGGCCAGGAGGGGCTCTGTGGCATCCTACTTTGAAACTAATTTAAGGGGGAAAGAGTACCAGGGTCTGTATGAAGAGGTTCAGCCATTTGACAAAGGGCCACTGGGAGTGTATTACATGAGAACACGTGGCGAAGCATGTTTGGGGACCTGAAATTAGAAAAGAGAACACACAAAAGGCTGTAGAGAGCAATTCTAATCTTGGGATGAAGATAAAGTGCAGAACTACGAGGGCTGCTGGGAGACTCTGAAAAATGGGAAGTGACCAGGGTAAGGTCATAGACCAGGAGGACAGACCTTGGGAGAGGAGTAAGGATTCAATCAAAGGGTTAATTAGAGCGTCACCTCAGCGAGAGACATACATCCTCTTAATCCTTACAACAAACCTCCCGTGCAGGTAAAGGTGGCAGAGTGTAGTGATCACTCACGCAACCTCTGGAGTCTGAATGCCTGGGTTCAAATTCCAGCCCTGGCCACTCACCAACTCTGTAACATTGGGCTAGTTATTTTTCTCTTCATGCTTAAATATCTCATCTGCAAAATCCCAGCAAAGGGTTAGCACTAGCTCAGCTGCCTGCTCTGGGGTTAAACAAGATTGGGAGGGGAAGGGAGAGACGTTGCAAGAAATTGAACTAACTTTTGCTGAGTAATCTATGAGGAGTCAAAGCATATACATGTTTTAACATTTCAGTAAATTCTCAAATCTGGGGATAAACTATGAGATCTTAGCTGGCCCCGCAACTCTTCCAATTATTCCCATTGTCTGTTCTGCAGCTCACGTGAATATTCTAATAGCGTAGAGCTGAATGTGCCTCTTCATTAGGAGGTTTGGTTGTTCCTCATCATGCACAAGATCAAATCCTTACACTTCAGTTAGACATATGTGGTCCTTCCCAAACAGCGCCAATGCACTTTCATAGGCTCATATCGTCCTCCTCACCCGCTCCACCCTGTCTTTTCTCGATGACATTGCTCATTCATACCTCCTTTTGTATGTCTCTGCCCATACAGTTCTGTTTGTCATAATTGCTCCTCCTCCCCGCTTCCCCCCAAAATTTAGCAAAAGTTCATCGATTATTCAAGGTCAAACATCTCTTCCAAATTTAAGAGCTAGGTCAAATATCTGCGACTTCTCGGAACTGTTAGTTGCTCCCTCCAAATACTCCAAATGTACCTCTCTTAGTGCACTTTGTCACCTTCGTTCCATTCTTCCTTTTACCTGGCTGTCACTCACCACACACGGGGATCTAGAGGGCAGGCCTCGGGTCTTCCTCCTCCCTACATGTGCAGGACCTCACACAGTTCCTGGTCTCGGGGAGGCTTATAATCAACGCCCGTTGAATGAATGTGATCACTGAAGCTTTCACACTCACAATTGGTCTTAATTGGTATTTTGCAAGGATTATATTCCACCCCCTCTGGTTGAAGCATGTTCATGTTTAGACACAGAAGAAGAAAATACGGAATATTGTTGCTGTGGAAACAAACTCGGAAAATGATTTTCTTTTCTCCTTTATATAAATGTGGGAGTCATACCTCATGGCTAAGCTGCATATGAATGCGTTCACGGTGGCATTGACAGCCTGGAGCTCGCTTCTGAGGCATTCCGCGGCAGTCAGCTATGCAGACTATGGAACACATTCCATGTGCCATTCTAGCATATAATCTTTCTCACTTTGATGCCCAGTCACTGGGTTAAATATTGTTTTCAGTGTATCTTACAATGAAATTATTGCATTTCAGTGGATTTCTGTTTGGGGACTTAAAAGGTTTTAAAATCACACAATACAACAATTTTCAAGAGAAAAATACACTTATCTATTATTTTAGAAAGTTCCTTTCAAAAGCCTCTATTCTGTCCTATGTATTTGGAATCAGTTCACATAGAAAGCTTCTCTTAGGATTCCACAGGAATATTTTCCATTTCCTCCCATGTACTCCTACGAGAAAAGTACTAAAAGTAATAGCAAAATACTTTGCATTTTGTGATTATTTCTCCTCGCAGAGTGATTCTTTGTCTAACTACCTTTTCTCCTGAACAATTATCTTACTGGAAGAAACACGTGGCAACGTTATTACATTTCTCACCTTCATGGACCAAAAGACCATTTTCATGTATTAAAATCTCCATGTCCTGTCTGATCTCTGGGGTCCTATAACTTGAATTTTACCATGTTGATAGCTTTCCTGGCTTGCAATCTGAACTGCAGTGTCAGCCCAAATATCCTTACCTCTAAAGTTGTAAAAATGGGAGGGGGCAGTTCTCATTTTAACCTGTGTAGGATAGTTCATAATAGTGTTAAATAAAAGACTTCATGACAGTACTCAAACTATCATCATGTGCTTCCATGTAGCAGGGGCTCCTCGTGTAATAAATGCATAACCCACATGTGAGCTGATTTGGCAAAGAGTCCCAGCTGTTACACAAATGTGCCTCGCGAGGCTGGGAGCTGGGGAATGCTCATGGTTGTCTAATCTTTCCACTCTGGAGAAAACAGAATAGACACAATTCAACTCATGGGGTTGTTGAAAGGATAAATTAGTGCACATGGATAATGTAGAGTTCCTTGAGGTTCTGTCTTCTTCACTTTGCATGCTCTATATTAGCCCTGGTGACCCACCCACTTTGTTTTGTGTGTGTGTGTGTGTGTGTGTATGTATCTCAAACATGTACACTTCAGATTTCACCCACGCGTTTCGGATCCACACACTCAACTGTCTATCTGAATTTTCCACAGCCACCTTGAATACAATATATGCAGAACTAAACTCACCATTGGCCTTTCCAAACCAGCTTCTCTTCCTGCATCCCATTTTGGTAAGCGGCTCTGCCAGCCACACAGGGTGTCCAAGCCAGAAACCCAGGCATCCTCGACTCCCTTCCTGCCCTTGGCCTCCCTTCCTTTCCAATCACTCAGCAGGCTCTGTTGATTCTAACTCCAAGTGTAACTGGAACACACTCGCTTTTCTCCATCTTTCCCCACTGGCATTTTAAGGCCGCCAGTCTCTCTCAGCAGGGCTAATGCAGCGGCTTCTGCTTGGGCCTCCCGCCTCCAGCCTTGGCCTTCACTTCGGTCTTCCCTGCAGCCAGAGTCCTCTCCCTAAAGCACGCACCTTCTCTCCTGAAAACCCTTTCATGGCTCTCTTATTCTCGCCTGAACAAAGCCCAAGCTCCCTTTGGTCCTTTCCATCCTCTCTCTGCTTTTCCAGCCTCTTCTTTTTCCATTCCCCGCTCGCCTTCCACTCTCCAGTCATACTGAGCACCTTTGAGTTCTTCGAACACACCTTGACTCCTCATACCTCCAGGTCTTTGCACTGACGCCAACAGGGTCAAGACTGGGAGTTATTAAACTACCAATAGAGAAAATCCTATGATGCCCCCTCTCATTTTTACAGTGAGATGCTTTCATTCACTTCTCCCTTGAACTCCAGACCCACATTTCCAACTGTTCTCCAGACATCTTCACCTGAATGTTTAACAGACATCTCAAAATAACCACGTTCCAAACTGATCTCTGTCAATGAATCCCACCATTCGCTTATCACAACTAACACATCAGGTATATTTTACTTTTTATTTTGGTTACTATCTGTCTTCCCCACTGTAAGGTAGGCACCAAAAAGTAGACAGTCACTTTTGTCTGTTTTCTTCAATAATGAATTCCCAGAGCCTAGTACAGTTCCTGCCACTTGATAAATGTTTGATGAATGAATAAATGATCCTATAGCAACAGAATTAAGAGGGACTGAAATTTAACCAGAATTCCCCAGCTCTGAATAGCCACAGTGCAGTAGAAAGACCATAGATTCTGTCATGCAAAACTGGTTGAGTGACCTAGCATAACTCATTTAATCTCTTTGAGACATTTTTCTCATTTGGTAAAATGAAGCCAAGCTATCTCACAAGATTGTTGTGGGTGAATTGATATAATTGGCTTTAACTATAGCGTCATTGGTACTCAAAAAATATTATTCTCTTCCTAACTCCTAGTTTGACAAAGACTATTGGAAGCCTTAGACACTCAGCCAAGTTAGTGAGCCTCATCCAAAGCAGATCTCAGATGAAGCAACTCAAGAATTAGTCAAACTGTGTTCGATGAAGAGCTCATTTTATTACAAGTGCTATAGATCTTACTAGGAGGACCAGGGTTTAGTGTGAGGGTCAATTGACAAGTATACTCTTGTAAACAGTTGTTCAAGCCATGGTCTCCTTGAGAAGAATTGGGGGCATGAACTCTCCTTGCTACCTGTTTCTCCCGATTCGTTGGGAAGTGTTTTTTTGAGACATTGTTTATTGATCTTGGAGTACTGTGACTTCGCCTGTTGCATAATGCCTAATATCTGTGCATTTATTTATAAGGTTCCTTTCATTGCAGTGTGGCCAACAGCCACTCCAGGGGGTTAGAGTGGGAAGGGAGTTGACACCAAAGAACTGGGCCATGCTAGACACCCAAAGTTTCTGGTGAAATGAAATGAAAATGCAGATTTGTCTAATGCTTCTGACTGCCAGGGAAAAATAAAATACAATCCTCTTCTGATGTGCACTTATTAAGGCTTGTGTGTGTGATCATGTTTGCAGACATCCTGCAAGGGAGCAGAGGTTTGTTGGCATTTCTGTTATGCAAAAGGAACTGGGCATATTAGAAGTGGAACAAATGGGCATGTCGAATCATGGACTAATATAGCTAAATGAAGCCTTAGGAATTCTTCAGTTTGAAGATGACAAAAAATGGAGCACAGAGAGATAAAATGACTGGCTGAGGGTCACTCTGTGAATAAGAAGCAGAAAGAAACTCAAATCCTGATGTCTGGAGTCTCAGGCCTGAGCTCTTTCCGCCACGTTGTGCTTAAAGCAAGGAAAGAGAGGGGTAAAGGGGCTAAGTGACTTCAATTTCCAATGAAATTTTTAAGATTTTTCTCCATGGTCAGATTAACAGGACCTAAAAGAGGTTGGCATTTAATACATGAGATAATACATATGAAAGTACACTGTAAATTATAAAATATTGCTTAAATTTTGGGTCGATTGTCGATTAAATCGGTGAGTTAATAAATAAGATGGTCTGACCAGATGGATGTAATTGTACAGTATTAAACATCATGTTTTAACAGCTACCAAACACATCAAGATGATATCACTCGCTTTGTCAGCTGTTCCATTGGCACTCTGTTGCTGATTCCAGAGAAGGTAACACATCAACCACAAATTTGTTCAAGGAAAATGTGCAGGTAAGTTAATTTGTAGATAGTGTTTCTTAAGATTTTTTTCAATTATTAAAAGAATATGCAAGTACATTACTGTAGAACATTTGGAAAATATAAAAGAAAAAATGAAAATTACCTGCAAAGCTACCCCTGGAAACAAATACTATTAAAATTTTGGTGTATTCTTTTTCTAAAAGACTACATCCTATAAGTACATACTGTATATTCAGTTTAAAATGTCTTATCTTCAAATGACATTACTTAGTGACTACTTTTTCCATTAGTCTTTAAGAATATTATAATTGATTATATGTGATTTCATCACATGGAACTATCAAAACTTATTACCTATTGTTGGACAGTTATCTTGCTACCGCATGTTCACTATTATAAGATCTCTGAAATGAAGACTATACCTCTTTGGCTACATTTCTGATTTTTATCCTTCTTGGAATAAATTACTAGAAGTTGGATTATTAGATCAAAGGCTTTGACAAATTTTAATGTTCCTCATAAGGATTGCTCAATTGTTTTTCAAAGAATAGGACCTATTTCTATTCCCACTAGCACTGTGTGTGAATATACATCTCACCACACCCTTGCCAGCACTGTCATTTAAAATAGTTGATAATGTGTGAAAGTTTGATGAGAAACAGGATATTTATGTGGTCTCAAAATAAATTCCCACAAGATATTTAATAACTACAAAGGGGAAAATCATAAATTTATACTAGGGAAATCTGGCAGACATCACATTAACCAAGAGATCAAAGTTAGTATTATTGATAATGGTACAAATTGATATCATTTCCCTCATAATATGATGCACTGAGAAGGATATAATATCACTTCTGAGATATTCCTGCCAAAAATGCATAACCTTAATCTAATCACAGGGAAACATCAGACAAACTCAGACTAAGAGACAGCCAACAAAATAAATGATCTGTGTTTTTAAAAAATGTTAACATGGTGAGGCATTTAATGTTTTCTGGTTTATGTTGTGATCAAATTTCTTTCCCCATTATATTACCTGAATGGTATTGCTGGCATAGAGGAAAGCTTACTGGATTTTGTACATTTTTTGTATGCCCTTATTTTACTTATTATAAATTCCTATTAAGAGATTTTGGCTGATTCTTTTGCAGTTTTTTAAAGGTATATAATCGTATTGTCTGCAAATAACAGTAATTTGTCTCTTCCTTTCCAATAATTTTGCCTCTTATTTTTGCCCCATGTCTTATAGCATCAGACAGAATTTGCAGAACACAGCTACATGATAATGGAGACACAGAGCATCTCTGCCTTTTCCTGGTTTTAGTGGGAATGTTTCTGGTGTTTCAACATTAAGGATGATACAGGCTATTGATAGGAGATATTATATGTTAAAGGGAATATCTTCCTATTCCCCATTTTCTATAAGGATTTTTTTCCAAATCAGGCATGAATGTTAAATTTTATCTGAACACATTTTTGCCATCTATTGAGATTATCATACAGTTTTCATATTGGGGTTGAACTGATGTTATTATATTAACAGATTTTTCTAATATGAAACTATCTTTGCTTCCCTGGAATAAAGCTGGTTTAGCTGTGGCAGGTTATTCTCTTAATGCTTCATTTTGCTATTATCATATTTTGTTCTTTTGCAACTCTGTGGTGGATTTGCTTTGCATCGACTTAGTTTAGCTGGGACTATGTTTCCAGAATTGCCTTCTCTATGTAGCTCTGGGTTAGCTGGACCATAAGAAACAATTGTTTGAGATTAGCAAGGTGGGCGTGTAGCAAGAGCTGTGTTCTCTTCACATTCACAAGGTTGGAGCAGGGCACAGGGCACTGGCGCTGCCCTTGTGTTGCCACTGCTCTGCTGGCTGGCCTGGTTGGGGGAGGACAGCGGCTGGGCTGGTAGTTCCTCCAGGTCCTGCTGGGCCAATGTCTTCGGTCTCAGTGACTCCTGGACTGGACTTGTTTTAGCTCCATACCCATTTTTCCTGCAGATCCCACTCCATGGAGACTTGGGGATAGTGAGAGACTGATGTTCTAGTCTGTCTTTGTAGGTCCCAGTTTTGCTGCCTCCGGTTCACTTCCATCTTTCTTTCCTCATTGCCTGCCTTGCTGACTTCAGGCTCCAGCCCAAGACAGAGCAACAGCCATGCCCTGTTTAACTAGCCCCTACAATTGTATAAGATCCAATTGTATAATATATCCCTTATTTTATACATCCCCTAGCGGTTCTCCTACTCTAATCAAATCCTGACCAAAACACAGTTCAAAAGCAAGGTTGGTCTAAATATGTTCTGATTATTCTTTGTTGGCTCCATGAGATTCATCCTGTAACCTGCTCAACCCTGCTCTGTGCCCCAGGGGCTGATCTTTACAGACTGGGGCTCATTTGCCCTCTGTCATCTGTTGGACTTGGTCAGTGTGTGCACTGGCAGAAGGTTGAAGGGCAGCAAGAGAGAGAATAGGGTTTCTTCTGCCTCTCCCTCCCAGCCTGGGCCCAGTGGTTCTAGTGATGGCTACATCCTCTGTGTTATAGTTCTTGCCTGGAAACCTTCCTTCCACAATCCAAATTTTCACCATCTCTAGAAACATTATTTTCTTTATGTAATAGTTACCTATTTCAGTGTAACAATTACCCCCACATTTAACAACAAATATTTATCTCACAGTTTCTGAAAGTTGGGAATCTGGGAGTAGCTTAGTTGGGTGATTCTGGCTCTCTTGAAATCCAAGTCTTCTGCAGTCGAGATGTTGGCTGGGGCTGCATTCATCTGAAGGCTTGACCGGGGCTGGAGAAACTGATTCCAAAAGCACTCACATGGTCTTCAGCAGGAAGCCTCAGGGTCTTACCCTGCGGGCCTCTCCATAGGGTTGCTTGAATGTCCTACAAAATAGCAGCTGGCTTCCCCCAGAGCAAGCAATCCAAGAGGAGAACAAGGAAGATGCCATATGCCTTCGAGTGTCAGAAGTCATACATCACTTCTACCATATTCTGTCTATTTGAAGGAGTCACTAAATCTACCACACACTCAAGCAGAGAATTAAGTTTCACCTCCTCAAAGGGAGAGTACCAAAAGGTATGGGAAGTATTACTTTAAAATCACCACATCCCTTTCGCCCCTTTTAGGCCTGGGATGATAATGACTTCCCACTGTTGCTAGTCTTGCAAACATCAATATACATGAATTTCCTAAACCTTTGATCACACCTCTACAAATAATCTTCAACAAAAATATCTACCATTAAACCCATTTGAATGCATTTCTGCTTATAGGAATTTAATACAATATATTGGGGGGGTATGCACAGTAATACAGCATGGGAATTTTATGGGTTGATTTTATATATATATACACATAATAAATATATATATAATATAAAATATAAATAAATATATATACTTATATATAATGGGCATTTAGTTTTTTCTTAAATATTCAAAAATAAAATGAATAAATGTGCCAGGATGTCAGCTGGTACTTAGCACAAGTCCCCTCTTCCCAGCCCTTCTCTGCCCTCCCTGTATTACAGGGGAGCTAGAAACCTAGGATCTATATTTTCCCCAGTTCCTTGCCAGCAGGGTTCTGATTTATAGTCCATTAATGAGAGGTACTCACTGTGAGATGTAGAAAGCAGAAGGGAAGCATATGCTATTATTTCTCCTCCTACAG
The DNA here is from genome assembly GCA_004363605.1 of Indri indri. Classification (NCBI taxonomy): domain Eukaryota; kingdom Metazoa; phylum Chordata; class Mammalia; order Primates; family Indriidae; genus Indri; species Indri indri. The sequence continues at coordinate 191,984 of RJWJ010000423.1, forward strand.
TGCAGTGGCCTCAGGGCCTTTCCTTCCAAAGACACCCACCTTGGCACTGCAGGCAGTTGTGACCATTCTCAGTGGTTGACTTCTTGCAGTTGCTGATTCAGGAGACAGTAGCAACTTCTTGATTTTCTGAAAGCTAGCAGGAACCTGAGCATCACCAGCCTGACCTACGATTCTCAGCCCCTCCGATGGTTTTTGTGTGTTTGCTTTTCCCATATAAATTTTTTTAAAGCATATGATTCCCTTTCCTAAATCGTGTTTTACCTAGGATACTCAGAGTACTTTGTTTTCCTGACCAATTTCTGACTAACAGAATAATTGGAAAAATATTTTTAAAAAAACTAAGTAGGCAATGATTATTTATTATTTATTTTTTTTCTATGGAAAATGTCCATTTTGAGATTGTCGATTTTATTAGGAGGACCTTCTCTTAAAATTTTAAAATTCTCTCTGTATTTATGCATTGACCCAAAATAAGTGAGTGAGGCAAAAATCTCAACCAATGGACGTTTATTAAGCCAAAGTTGAGGATATGCCCTGGAAAAACACAAACCACAGCCAGACCTGTGGTTGTTTTTCCAAAGGCAACTTTGGAATCTTCAGTATTTCAAGGGGAGTAGGGTATAGAGGGAGAAGAAAAAAAGGCAGGGGGTGGGGGTAGTGAGACAAAATGGTTACATTCTTGTGAGACCCAGGAAAATTTACATTTTACACAAGGTAAGGCAAATGTTAGAAGAGAATAAAGGAAGCGAAGGAAGCATCAAGTATGTAGATGTCCCTAGGTAGGTGGCAGAATGTCTGTCTTGTCTTGTCTCTGTCCTACAACTGTGAAGATAAACTTGTAATTCATTATAACTGTGGAATTGAGCAGACTTTAGTTTTAGGGGCTAGATGTAGCCTGAAGACCTACAGTTACAATTCGCATGTTCTTGCTTATGCGAGGCCAGCAAGGAATTTCCTTAATGAATGATCTGTGGGGCCAGTTCTTTGCAGGTGCCTGAGGCTTTTATCTTCTCTTCTGCATAAGGAGCTGGGGGGAGGTTGTGGGGGGGAGGACCTGAGATTCTTATTTTCTTTTTACATATGATATACTGGTCTAAATCTTAATTTTGTTTATTTGCTTTCCCACTCTTTTTAAAAATTAGATTTGCCAGAGGTTTTGTTTTTATTTTCAGATTCATATTAAATTAGAAGTGTATTTATTTAGGTGCATGAATCAGAAAATGAAACTAACAGTAGCTTAAACAAGCAGGCATTATTTTTGTTACATAATAATGAACTCAGAGGTGGATGGTTGCTAGCACAGTTCAACTACTCAACGGTGCCGTCAGGGATCTAGACTCATTCTGCTTTTCAGAGTCACTGTCCCTAACCCGCTGGCTTTCCTCCTCAGGTGTGTGGCTCCATCGTTAAAAGATGGTTATTTTGACCTAAGATATCAGGGGATGATTCAAGATGGAAGATGTGGTCAGGGAAAGGGAAGAGAGCAGCACAAAACCATCTCTGTCTGCATTCCTTTATTTTATTTTGTTATTTGTACAAATTTATGGGTTGAATGTGCAATTTTGTTAATGCATAGATCACATAGTGGTCAAGTCAGGGCTTTTATACCCAATAATTAATTTCTCATCATCCACCTCCTCCCGTACTCCCTCCCTGTCTCCCTTCCAAGTCTCCATATCTATCCTTCCACTCTCTACATCCATGTGTACACATTTTTTAGCATTCACTTATGAGTGAGAACATGTGATATTTGACTCTCTGTGCCTGGCTAGTTTTACTTAAGATAATGACTTCCAGTTCCAATCATATCGCTGCAAAAGAAGTAATTTCTTTTTTTTTTTAATGGCTACATGGTATTTCATTGAGTATATATACCACATTTTCTTTATCCAATCATTGTATCCCTTTTTTAATATTAAAGCAAGAGTGTTATAAGAAGCCCCTTCAATCATCTTCCATTTATAACCCAGTGATAAGGTTTATTTCATATGGCCACTTTCTAATATCACAGCAAAGGTAGGACAGAGTCGGCATTCTCAGGCCAATTCCATTGGCATTAAAGTTGTTCATTTAGCCCAATTTCTAGCAGTAGTTTGTCAGCCCTAATTTGCAGGTTTTTAAAAATACATTTGTGATATTTTCTCTGTCTTCATAGACTTTTATTGGGAGGTTAGAGGAAGTTGTGTCAGGGGTTACTAGCCAGCCACCTTTTAAACCAGAACACTTGTGTCTAATTTTTAAAATAACTTGCTTCAGTGTGATCCAAGTTAGGTGGAGATTGACGCTATAATTCAACTGCTGTGTAGAAATAACCATTAATGCACTTTTCAGTCCTGGCTGGGCATTTTCTTAATGGCCTCAAAAGACTTGGGTGAAATATTTCAGAGAATCTTTTTGTACTTATCAGGAGTTCATTTGAGAATTTAGGTCCCTTTTTTTCACATGTCATGAATTTCAGCACTATCTTTCTGAATCATATCTGGTCTACTCTCTAAAACCAATCACAGAATCATCTCTAAAATAGCAATCCTGCTCCAATCAGAGCTCCCTTTAAAAAATAATAAGTCTGGCAGGCATCATGCATTTTAAGTTGAACATAGACTGCAAAGCAGCTCTCATCCGTTAGTCCAACTGACCTTTGAATAACCCAGACCAGAAAAGAATAAGGCCATAAATCGAAGAAGACTCTAATCCTGGCTGGAGCTTGGAGGTGCTATCAGCCCAGGAGTGAAAACAGCAATCATGCATGACCTGGGGATTGTTCGCACATAAAAGCCAACTGGCTATAATGGAGAGAGCACTTGAACAGGCGGTAGAAGACGGGGGTTGTAGTCCTGATTTTAAAATGTACTATGTCATTTAACTTTCCTGAGACTCAATTCTTTCATTATAAAAAATGAAGATAGTATCCTAGGCCATGTCTTCTTCAATGCCATCTTCTCCATGGTTAGGAGGGGCATCTAGTGCAAATTTGTAGAGTGTGTGAGATTTGAACACAGTCAGGTGGGAATTTGAATACCAGCTGTACCCGCTTATTAACTGTGTAACTTTGAATAAATTGTGTTCTTGGTACCTCAGTTTTCTCATCTGTAAAATGGGGATAATAACAGTATCTATGTCATGGGGTTCTTTTAAGGATTAAGTAAAATAATGCACATCAAGGTCTTAGCTTAGTTTTGGGTGCAAGGTAAGCACCTAATAAATGGGATATACCTCCACTGTGACTAGTCCTCTTTGAGCAGCCTTTGATTTTGCCCCTAAGCCCCCCATGAGGCCAGATTCAGTAGTTTGCCCCAACCTCTAATACACTCCCTTCCTCCCCAAAAATCCAATTCCAAAATGATTGACAAGTAATATTGATGTTAATGGATATTTCATGGAGATTCAGAGGAAGGGGTAAAATAACAATAACAATTAAATTTTATTGATTCTTAGTATATTTTAGGCACAGCACTAAATACTTCCCATGAATGGCCTAATTTCATCCGCACAATATAGCAACATTTAAGCCAATTTTCTCTTGAATATTTCCATTTTTTCCTCCGTGGCCTCGTCCCTTTAGAGAAAGAACTACTTTCTGAGGACGCTTTCTCTTCTGTCTTCTTTGTGTCAAAGCACTTCCGAAAATCTCCTCTATTGTCCCAAGCAATTCAGTTTTCCCATCAAATTGCATACCCCATTCAGCAAAACCAAGGCAAGGTAGCCAAACTGACTGCTATTCTTCCTGAATCCATGCTGCCCCAGAACATCTCTGTTCCTCCCACCAGGCCTGCTACTAGGGGCTCTAGGAGCAGAGGTCCTTGTCACCCCATGCAGTCAGGCAGAGTGCCTAGATTTCAACCTTGCTCCCTAGTTTATCTCCTGTGCCCGATGCAGTGCCAGGCACCGAGGAGGTCACCCATAAATATTTATGGAATGAACAAATGTATGCTGAAACTGACAAACTAGGTGTTTCACTAAGGCAGTGGAGAAATTTTCATGGAGAAGACAGGATTCGATCTTGAAGGCTGAGCAAGATTTTAATAGGCAGAGAATAGGGACAAGAGCATTTAAAAGAAAGGGAGCCATGTAATAGTACAGATGCATAAGAGTCTATGGTTTGTGGGGTGTAGAGAAGTCACCTGAACAGTCTGCAGCATGGAGGTTCAGTGCCTGAACCCCAGAGGTACCTGAACCTTCAGGGCAGCAAGAGAGGGCACAGGGATGAGGCTGGAAACTGTGGAAGTGGCTTAAAGAAAGGAACTTGAACACCTGGGTCAGGAATTTGATTTTATTTGTAGACAGCTGGGGAAATCTGCCACTGAGCGTTACTGAGGAGAGACTGGCTGGCTCAGATGTATCCCTTCAGAGATGGCTCTGCTGAGGATGGATTAGGAGGCAGAGACTGGGGACAAGGACAAGCAGGAGGGAGACAAGGATGGCAGAGAACACAGGTGAGCACCTCCCTTCCACAAGGTTCTGAGGCAACCTCTGCAGAGAAAGGTTGTCCTGAGTGGCTCTTCTGTTCCCAACAGATTTGGAAATGTTTCTCATATGAAATAGAACTGTGTCTTCCCTGTTCGTTATATGACTTTTTAATAAAAGGCCATAGAGAGGAAGTTAGTTAATGTAGAAATACGTCATAGATATTAAATCTTGTAATCATGGCCAATAAGGCTACTCTAATTGGAGGATGAGGATAGTCATAAACCCCCAAATCTAAGAAAAGCAAAAGGAGGAAAAAAACATATTTTTCAGATCCTGGGTGTCTCCCCACTGCTTTCTGCAGAGCTATTCCTTGCATGTGCTTCTCTTATCAATTCTTTGACAATCTATAATACGTTCCTAGATATGCAGAATTGCAAACAATTGTTACTCTGTGGTGCCAACCTCTCCTTCTGAAGGGCATGACGACTGTCTTGTGTTTGCTCTTAGTCACCATTTTGATACCATTTATAAAGAAAATGTCCTTGTTTTCCTAATAATTACTTCTTATTTATCATCGTTGTATGCAAATTTGAATCTCTGGTTAATTCCTGTATCATATCATCACCATGCAATTTCCCCTTTCTCATACTGCGATTTTTAAAATGATTTCATGCTCATTTGCATGTATGTTACAAAGGCTTCAAGAGTCGACGGGAGGAGGGATTGGCAGTGTGAGACACAAAATAGCAACAGTGGCTCTAACAAGTAGAGACTGGTTGGGTATGGGGATAACAGACCAGGAAATGTTTAAAGTTGATTTATATTTTCTAGTGAGGGTTACTTGAAGGATAGCGGTTCTATTTGTTAAAAATAGTCCTGGGATTTGAGGTGCTTACTTAGCATTTAGCCAGAAAATCAGGGCCATCCAGAATCCATTCCCAAACCACAGCTACCCACAGCTACTGCGAAGTTACCGAGAGAAGTAGACACACACATACACACACACACACACACACACACACACACACACACACACAAGGCAAATAAAAGAATAAGCCAAAACAGGTAAAGAAGTCTGCACAGTTTACTGCCCTTTCCTCCTTCAAAGCCCAAACTCAAGTTTCGACTCTTGCCACAGTGATCATGTGGACGGAAGAAACCAAAAAGAGACCAAGGAGGTACAGGATGAAGGGCTGACTGCCGGTCCTTCCTGCTTTAGACACGAAGAAGGGAGAGACAGATAAGAGACAGATGGTCAAACCTGTGTAGTACAAGGCGGCCCTGGGTCAGGGAACTAGTCTTGCTACACGGAGGAAGAAAACCATAAAACCTCACCAATACGGTGACCTTGTAAAGTAGAGGTTGGTAAACTAGAGCACAGGCCAAATATATCCCACTGTTTGTTTTCATATGACCCACAAGGAAGGAATGATTTTTGTATTTTTAAATACTTGGAAAAAAATAAAAAGAATAATATTTCCTGACAAGTGAAAATTATGTAAAATTCACATTTTAATGTTCAAACATAAAATCTTAGAGCACAGTCATGCCCATTAATTTATATATTGTCCAAGGCTACTTTTAGTTTCGACAGAGAAGGTAGAACCCACAAAAACTGAAATAGTCACGATCTAACCCATTACAGAAAAAATTTGCCAACCCCTATTCTAAAGCATAGTGATGTCACCTCATGAATTAAGATCATGAATCTTAAAATATGACCCACCAAATTCTCCTCTGTGGGAGAAGCAAGGGAGAACTTAGAAATAGGACAGAGGGCCCTTGCAGTCCTTCCCTTACAGACAGCCACCTACTGGGATTGGAACACGGAGAAAGAGCAGGTTTGGAGGAGGCAGGCTGCACGTTTAGTTTGAAGTGCTTTGGGGACATCCTGGAGGTGACTGGACTTTTCAGGATGGGTCTCAGAAAACAGAGTTGGGAATATGCATTGTGAGCCATGTCTGCGGAGGGACTAGTGAAACCACGGCCAAGATTTCACAGGGGGAATATAGACGGGTGAGAGGAGAGCTGCCTACCGTTGCCAGAGAAAATATTCATTTATTTGCTCAATCTGGCAATTCTATTAATGGCATGAATGGACCTTTGCGATTTAAAATGTGAACAGAAAAGAGAAGCCAACAAAGGAAAAAAAAAAAAGGGAAGTCAGAGGAGTAGCAGAAGAATCCTGAAAGCGCCATTGTCCCAGGAGCCGTTTGTGACTTGGGGGAGGGCAGTTTGGTTGGAGTCAGGGGAAGTAGGAGTCAGTAGATTGAAACGAGGAACAATTGAGTACAGATTTTCCTTTCCAGAAGTCTGCTTGTGCTGCAAAGGATGGGGGATGGCAGGTCGGGGGTGCAGATGGGGGGAGGGTACTGGGTTCACGGCTGAGTTTGGAGTAACAGGGGCCCTGGGAGCCTGTCTTTGGTGAAGGTGAAGTCAGTGGGACATGGCTGAAGACTTGATGAAATCGTCTTGTCATTGCGGTGACATTAGGCTGGGCTGCTCCTCCCACAAAGGTGTCCTCCTCACCTCCACCGTGGCCCTAACCACACCCACTAAAACAGTCAATAGTTATATCACTGGCAAAAAACAAAGCTTGAAACCTGTACTGTTTTATAAACTGTATATCTTGTGTTTTTTAAATTCTTCACAATTAGACCTGATTGGCTCACTGGGCACGTGCCACTCTAGACATTTTACTGAGCCGGAAAACAACAACAATGACAAAAACGATAAAGATAATACATACTCTCATAGCCCTCACTCGGTGGCTGCACAGTTGTAAGTCACGGAAGATACCGGCTAACCCACGTGTGAAAATAGCTCACTGGCATCTTCCGGGTGATAATAATGACAGTGGCAGTCGCCAACAGGAGCTGAATTCTTAGGTGTCAAGCACGATGCCAAGTGTTTTATCCACATGATGACGGGAGGATATTTGATGGAGCAAGACCGTTATGGAGACAGGGGACAACAGAAAACACAGGGTGACAGAAAAGACCCAGGTGAAGGAGATTAGCTCCAGACACGAGTAGGGACACCTGTTCCTCTGCAACAGGTGGGTGAGCAGAAAAGAAAAAGTACAGAAACGTCACAGTGTAGGTAGAAAGAGGGACGCAGAAAAGGTCAAGCTCAGTGGTGTCACTTTCCCCAGGAAGAAGGAGGCTGCCTCACCTGCTGCGAATGAAGAGGCTCATGTTAGGTAAGACTCTGAGACACTAATATATTTTATGACAGAAATTACTGAATACAGCTGATGGGTTTCGCTTCTCTAGACTTTAGCCATGAACAAGGAACAATCACATAGACAGAAGGAAGGATCTCTGGTTTTCAGTTAGATGTTACAGGGCCAGGCAGAGTCGGCACTGGCTCCTCACTGATGTGTCCAGTCTCCTCCACGGTCAGAGCTGTGTCCTCTGGCCAGTGCCATCTTGTCCAGCCTCATATCTCGTTGGTCCATTCCGACCTCCTGAAAGTCGGAGCCTTAAGGTTGGGCCCACCCAGTCTTGGAGTGGAACCAGGCAATAATGCTGTCGCCAACCCCTGTTTTGTACGTGGGAGCTCTTCTTCTGCCTGGGGGCCCTCCCTCTCTCATGTGCAATTATGGGGTCAGTCAGTTGGAAACTTGTGTGTCTAGTGCCAAAAACAGCCCAGGGACAGGCAGGCCCCGCCTTTCCCCAGGAACAAACTGGTGCCGCCGAAACCCATCTTTACATCGTGCTCTTTTTGCTGGGAACCTATAATTTCCTTCACGGCTTCGGGAAGATAATTACACCATGCTAGTGAGAGACAACTTGATGAATAACTGTTTATTTTCAAAGGATACGTGTTTCATGCACTGGCTGCATAATGGGGTCAGGAACACAGCAAGCTGTCGCCGTGTTTTCTTTGTCATTTAGCCTCCTGGCAGGGTTCTACATTGGAAACAGAAAATCTCGTGGCAGATAATATAATATCCTCGGCCTTGCTCAGAAGCCATATTTTGGAGGCAAGGTTTGTAAGAATCTTGCTAACATTTGTCAAAGGCACTGGTCAGCCTTGTCTTGTTTCTGCTCCACCTTCAGACTCTGCCCTGCCCCAGGTCCCAGCACAGCCCCGCTGTGAGGCAGGCGCTAAACAACCTCAGCCCCTCACCTGATGGGCCACGAAGGATGTAGTTACCAGGGGAACCGCCATTGAGTAGGTGACGGGATCCTCATGTCGTTTTCACAGACATTGGATCCAAGACCCAGAATCAACCCCCTCGCTGGTCAGAGGTTCTGAAGAAATTTAGAACATTACATACCTTAAACACGTGTAAATGATGAGTTTAAAGTTTGGACCAGGAAATACAAGAACCAGCATAATTTTAACAGATAACATTTATTGAATGTTTGCTATATGCCTATTACTGATCTAAGTGCTTTATGTGGATCAACTCAATGAGTTCTTGCAAAAAACTTGAGGTAGATGGTATCATGATTACTATTTTGTAGAAGAAATGAAGGAACTGGTCAAAAAAGTCAGTCAGCCGACAGGTGGTTGAGCCGGAATTTAAACTCACTGCAGTGCACCTTCTAGATCTGCCCAATCCTGCTACTTTACCTCCCCTACAGGTCTCACTACTGAGAGCGCACCCCAGGGCATTTCCCGCACTCAGATCTCCATCTCAGAGCCTGCTGGCCAGACAACCTGATCTCCAACACTCCTTAGACAGGAGTCAGCAGAAAAATCACAACACAGATGTACAGGCCTCAGGACTGCTAATCATTATTAAAGGGGGGCTGCTAATTTGCTGGAGGGCATCTATGAAAAAGATGCAAGTCTCCAGGCAAACAGAAATTCAGATGAGAGGGGCCCAGCAGAAACCCTCAGAGAATCTGAGAAAGCACCCAGAAGAGAAACAGTCAGCTTGAACATCTACCAGGCCAGAGAGCCTGACGCCAAACGAAACCCCACATTTCAAGTGAGGGCTTTCCTACCCCGACCCTGCTCCCAGCTCCCCCAGTTTGAGGAGGTTGGACAAGGGAGGAGCCCAGGGGGTAGAGGTGGAGACACCAGCCATACTGCACCCCGGCCCTTGGCGGCCTCCCATCCTTAAGTTGGCACGGCTGGGGAGGGGGGAAAAGGCCCAAGCTAAATCAAGATTAGAATTTGGGACTGGATATTTTAATTACTAAATTAGAGTATGTTTGCAATTTAGAGTGACCTAAGGGTACCTATTACCTGAGGGTGAGCGGAATAATTGTGAGCTTGCTAGAGATGGCATCCAGGGCAGGGGGAGATTTGGCCCTCCAGGATAAATTGTTAAAGGTTTATGGGTGACAAAAATGAAATTGCTTTTTGATTATACCACAAGTGGTGCTTGTCTGACATCCCAGTTATGTTTGTATACATGACCCTCTTCTGAGCTGCCTTCAAGCACCTGCCTGGGGGGAGAGATGTTTGCATATTTCCCAGGGAACTTGCGAAGTGAAGAAGACAAGTGAGCCAAACTGGGGAAGTAGTGTTCCTGAGAGGGGAAGGAAGGGACAGGAATCCAGTTTTCCTGGAGCGAAGGGCTTAACAGATCAAGGGAAGGTGCCGCCTTCTCCCTGCTCCGGCAATGGGAGCCGGCCTGGGCGTGGGGGGCATCTGAATACACCAGGGGTGAGCTCCTGCCAGCCCGGCCCTGCAAGGGGACTTAGTGTGCGAGCCCTTTTGGTAGGGGAGGGGCTGTGAGAGAAAGAACACGGAGGAGCTGAGCTACTGCACCCCACACCCCTCGCCAGGCACACACACACGCACACCTGCACACATATGCACACAGGGGTTTAACAGCCACAATACCCCTTGGCCTTCCTGCCCCTTTTAGCATCTCTACCCACCTTGCTTCCTACAACTAATGGCTTGCGAAATAACTGAAAGGTGTGAGTAAGAAACTGTGTGTGAGTTGGGGGTGGGGGACGTTCGCATGCTGTTCCCTCTGCCTGAAACACGTGCTGAATCAGTCAGGGCCTCCAAAGGAAACAGATGGTCCACTCAAAATAGAACAATTCAAGGGGGGTCTGTTTACAAAGGGCCATTGCAAAGGTGTGTGTGGTGGGGGGCAATTGTTCAGTAGCCTGGGGTGCCCCATCCTAGGCCCAAAGGGACAGGAAGGAGTGGTGACTGGAAGGTAAGCACAGCCTATGCATTTGTGGGGCCAAGGAAAAGAGAACAGTTGGAGATCCTCCAAACCATATGTCTAGATATTGAAAAGTTATCACTCAAACTAACAAACCGCTAAATGAAATATATCCTGTCTGTTGACCTTGGCAAATGTACCTTTATGACAACCTAGAAGTCTAAGTTGGAATTTGGAAATCTTAGGCTACTTACAGTCCTGTGCAGGAACATGGCAGAAGGGGCACACCTGGGCCCCAGCCCCCTTCTCTTCCCAACCCTACCCGCTGGTAGCCTCAGGAGGCCTCACGCATGCAGGTAGACACCCCACGCCTGATTCCTGCGCTGCCCCCGGAACCCACCGCATGCACAACACACCCCCCCAGACCTAGGGCTAAGGACCCTGCAGGAACAGTCCATACTCTGGAAGAGAGATGCACACAGGATGGAGGAGTAGGCACAGGCGTTGGGGCAGGGCCTCTTACACCACGGGCAGCGGTGCAGCCAGAGACCAGCGCTCCAAGGTACAGGGTCCCCAGCAGGGGCCCTCTCTCCTGGGTCAAAGGGCAGTACTGTTGGAGAGAGAGCAGGAATAGTGACTTTTCCTTAAAGCACCTGGCCAACGGAAGATAACGCCTCAGGGAGAACAACAGGGAATGCACACCCTGGCCTCACGATCCTCCCTCTCTTTGCCTTCCTGAGGAGCTGGGGCTCCCTACTAGGGAGCCCGAGGGGGCAGGGAGCTCGTGGTGCCATCCCAGGTGGCCAGCCTGCAGGGCCAGAGAGCAGGACAGAGAAGGGCAGAGAGGGGGTCTGGAAATGCCCAGCTCTCTGTCCTCCCCACTTTCTCCAGTTAATTTTTACTCGAGCTTTAAATACCAGCATAAGTGTGACTCTCTCAAGAACACCCTCCCTGGCATCTGGCACCAGAGCAGGGTTCTTATTAGGCTGTTCCCTGTCCTTGTCCTTCACAGCACTTGCTGAAGTCTCTGTCATCTGCGCGGCTATTTTATTAATGGCAGTATCCCCACCAGACCCCCAGCTCCAGGAGGGTAGGGACTGGGTCTGCGTGGTTCGTTGCTGTATCTCCGCTGCCCGGCACAGTCCTGGCACCCGGTGGGCACATGCTGCACTTGCTCTTAGATTTGAGGTGCTCCCCATTTGTTGGGGGCAGGGAGAGCTGCACTCAAGGGAATGTAGACAGCATACATGACGGGAGGTACCCCCCCAGCACACACACATGAGCACGCGCATGCACACAGAAGACTTGGGAGTGAGTTCTTTGGGGGTTAAAATATAGATCCCCAGGTAACTGGTCAGAACTATCACCATCTTAAAGAGTGAGAATGGCTCCCAGACCTGGACAAGAACTGAGGAAAAGTATGGTCACATGCAATGGATGTATGCATGAGCCAGAGGCTGGTCAGCTTTAGAAGCACGGAGAAAAGAAGAGCTGTCTGCATCATGCACGGAGGAGAGCGTGCTCAGCCAGGCTGCGGAAGTGCCCCATTCACCACGCAGGCCTGTCCTTGCTGGGGAAACGGGAGCATCCATTTTTCAGGGCCCTTTGCCAGTACGTTTTCAAGTCCACGACTCCTTTGCTCTGCCTCTGTGCTCACCACGCTCCCACCTGGGAGCTGGCTGGTCCGGCCCACTCACTGACAGATCTGCCTGTCAGGTGCAGGGCCCATGACAAATTAATAAACTGGTGTTCTCGTTTCATTCATGCTTCCCAGAGGTTTTGTTAGCACGAGTGTGCATGCCTAAGTGTGACCACATCTGCAAAGCCGATGGGTGTAGGCTCCTCACCCTGCAAGGCTGAGGGTCGGATCCCAGGCTGCAGGGAACTCACAGGACAATACCAGACAGAGCTCCCCCGACAAATCCAGCCACTGAAAGTTTTTTCTTCTGTAAAACTGAAATAATGATGTCCTCAAAGGGTCCAACTTTATCAAGGGAAAGAAGGAGGCATATTGAGTTTTGTTTGAATAGAAATGGTTTTGATTTTCATTTTTCCCTTGACTTCTCTAGACCTCAATTGTCTTTTCGACCAGGATGCATAGTAGCGGAGAAAGGAATGATGAGTGGTTTTGACCAGAAGTCGGGGGAAGCTGGGGTGATGGTTCCTCTCGAGAAGACAGCACAAAGGAGGAGGGTGCTGGGAACAGAGTGGAACAGAAAGGACGTTACCCCAGGCCCTGGGGGCAGTACCGAGGGTATGGAGCATAGAGTCATTATTAACAGAAGTTCTGAGGGCATAGTGCTCATCAAAGCTGCAGGCCAGGAAAAAATTCAGGAGGAATGGACAAATCAGAGACCAGGAAAGTTAGGGGTGGGACAGAGGAGGTACAAGGAGTGACTTTGTGTCTCTCACTGTAATAAAACAAAGGCTAAATGCAACATGGTGTCCTGGATTGGGTCCCGGAGCAGTAAAAGGACGGTCATGAAAAACTTGGTGAAATCCCATTAAAATCTGTAGCTAATTGTAAAGTACCAATGCCGATTTCCTAGCTTGGACGAATACGTCGTGGTTATGCAAGATACGAACAATAGAGGACGCTGGCTAAAGGGCATCCAGGGACTCTGTGCTTGTGACTTTTCTGTAAATCTAAAATTATGCCAAAATAAAAGTTTATTAAAATATATATAAAGGTCTATTTGGTTTTTACTTAGGAAAGTTTTCTTTAATGCATCTTTGATTATCATTTGTATTCTAATTATTTTGTTTTTATCGAAAATTCTACAGTTCTTAGATTGGATCTCTTTTCCCTAAATAGCTATCATATTATCCGGTATTGTTTTCATCTCTTTGTTCTTTTCTGTCTGAATTCTGGGAGACCTTCTGCAATTTGTTCTCCACATTATTGATCTGATTTTCTGCAATTCCTCTTCTGCCTTTGAGTCCTCCTCCAATGCAAATGTTAATTCTGCTACTGCATGTTTAGTTTCTTTGCAATTCATTCTTGTCTCAGTCATCTTTGTGTACACCTGCTCCAGCTGTATTCCAATCCATCTTCTGCTGTCACTTCACGCTACCGTTTCCCAGAGGCCATGGCTCTTTACCTTCGGGCAGATGTCCATCTAGTGTCCTTTGCAAGACACAAGCGGGTGCTCTCTTAGAACCCTTACTGGCTGATCTTTTGCTATCTGAGCTTATGGAGCACGTGAAAATATACATCCACAGTGCGAATGTATATTTGAATATATGAGAACTCTTCCCGCCTCTGCGGCTGCCTGCGGAGACTGCATCCTGAGAATTTGGAATTCTTGGTCTGGACCAGAAAACTTGTACCTCCTGAGTGACATATAAATCACAAAAAAAGGATCCACCACTTCATTAGTTGACGTTTTGTAATGTTATTATAACAAGGCCCATGGGCGATGGGATCTTTTTGTTATAGGTACTTTAGAGGAGATGAGAATGTGATTATATGCCACCAGGAATTGAATCAGGAAAAAAAAATCTTTGCTATACTCACGATTCTTCTATTTAAAAAATGATATTTCTGTTATTGTGTGTCTAATAGAGGAGGTATTGTTTAGTGTTTGAGATATTATTCCCTTGTGATCTAAATGTCTAAACAGACAAAGCCTACCTTTGTGAGTAGGAAGCGGGGTTCTCCTCTGAGGAGTAAGTTTCTTCCGTGTGTACATCAACCACCAGGGGCCTGTTATCAGCTTAGGGAGAGAGCAAGGCCATGGCCCTCAGACCACAGGACTAAACTCAGAGGGAGTACTGGAGGGGAAGTTGGCCATTTTTCCTGAAGGGTTAAGATGTCTTGGAGAAGGGTTTTGGTGTGGTAGACATAACCCAGCAAGTGTGAGGGAGGGAAGACCTGAAGGACCCATGACGTGAAACAACACTTTGGGGACAGAAGTCACTTATGGTAGAATAAAATAAACAAATATAAAACATCATTTTTTTTTCCTTTTTGACTTTCAAAATATTAAGGGGGTGCAAATGTTTTCTAACATGGATAGCTTTTATAATGCTTAAGTTGGGGCTTGTAGTGTGTCCATCATCCGAGGAGTGTTCATTGTACCCAATAGTTAGGTTTTTACCCCTCCCCTCTACCCGCTCCCCCTTCTTAATTTCCAATGACCTTTACGGCTCTTTGTGCCCATACGTGCCCATCGATTAGTTCCCAATTTTTAGAGAGTACATGTGGTGTCTGTAAAACATCATTTTAAAAGTCTGTCTTTATACAGCTTGTAGTTTCCAGAAGTTTTCCCTTTTTACTTCTCATTATTTAGTCAAGTTTCTTTGGGATACCAGACTGTCTAAAAAGATATTTCCATTTCTGCGAGGCCAGTCTTCAAAGAGAGTGTGAGTCATCCCCAGGAGATGAGACAGTGGTGACAGCTGGATTGGAGTGGGAGCTCCCCTAAGGGAAAGAGAATTCAGGAGTGAGGGGAAGGCACTCGCTCACCAGAGACCCGCTCTGCTCTACTGCTTTGCTTTAACAAGGGGCCCATCCTGACATGGTTCTCATGTGGACTTCTCGTTGTCTGCTGTATTTCAGACCTTCCGTCACCTACTATTCCTGCCCTTTTGCTACAGAGGAACCCACAGGCCTGCCAAGAAGGCACCAGCAGAAACGGAAATCACTGGGACACCTGAAACTCATGGGCCTTTATGTCAATTTGCTGGATAAAGACTTTGCTTAAGTGAAGAGTTCAATAACTTCTAGAACTGAACCTGCTTTGGATTTTTAAAGCACTTAACCCACCATATGCATTGTGGTTCAGAAAAGCTGAATCCTAATCTTTTATTTTGTATAAATGGACCTGGCAGGACTCTTGCATTAAGGATCTCAGCCAAGGGCTGGGAAGTTTTCTTCACCTAGTCACAACTTCCAACCCCCTCTTTTTCTCCAATGAAGTTTAATGACTGCAATTCAGGGTCAGGATTTTGTGCCTACCTCACAGTAAAATCCCAGGAGAAATTGGCAAAATGTACTGAGCACTGTGATTCACCAGACATAATTTTAAATGCTTTATGTGCAGCAGTGAACTGAAGGAGGGAAAGGGTTATAATAAAGAGAAAGACAAGAGATGAATTTTGGAGTTAGATAAACCCTTGTTCAAATCCCCTCTCTGCCACTTACGCTACCTATATAATTCTGGTCATATTGCTTAACCATTTTATGTCTCGGGTTCCTTATTCATGAAAAGGAACCAATAGTATTGTTACCTACTCTCCAGGGTGTTTTGTGAAGATTAAGAGAAATAACATACAGAAAGAATGCCTGGCACAGAACCAGGGTCCTTCCCCTTTACTCCCTCCTGATGGAAGCGTAAGTGTAGCAGAATGTGTACAGTTTGACCCACAACACTATAAAATGGAGTGGTTAGCTTTCTACCTTCCAATAAATAGTCTCATTAATTTTCTCGCAAAGGGGGAAGAGAAGGGCTGGCAGCTTGCCAGGGCTAATGGAGTCGTTTTGTAGGACTCCGTAGCTTGTTGATGAATGAAACTCTTACCCACTATTAATCGGTAGGGCAGAGCAATCCAAATTAGACGCAATTATAAGAGTCCAGCACCCAAGGGTGTGGGGAAATTGTCGATCCTAAAGCAGAGGTTCTCAGACCAGGCTGCATATTAAAATCACCTAAGAAACTTTGAAATGAGCAGGTGCCTAGGTTGCACCCCTAAACATTCTGATGAACCTGTTTGGAGTGAGGCCTGGGCATCAGTATTTTTTATAATGGGGCTGGCAATGGGACACAAGCCTTTTGAGGCCAGAGGTCTGGTTCTGCAAACACCGCCTCCAGATGTGGATGTCGGCTGCTACGAGAGCAACCTTTCTGCTCTGTGACTGTTGCTGTTGTTCCCGCCACTAGCTATATTACCAGAGATAGGTTACGTCCACCACCACCATTTCTCCAGACCTCCCTCAGAGTATGGGCCCAGCTGCACCAGGCTGGGGGTGTGTTCCTCTCCCCACTAGTCCAAAGACCACCTCCTGATGCTCTTCAGAGAAAAAGTCCACCCCATTCAACAGATTGTGGTCTGTTTCTATGGTCCCCAAAAGATACCCACAGGACAGTTCCATGCTATGCCATTTTCAAGCCTCCTATTCAGTCTCTTCCAGAGTGACCTTGAGCTCACACTCAGAAATATGAACCACAAGCAGTTTAATCATACCCAACAGTTTCTAAGGACCTTCAGTCCACAGTTCATCTGCACTGAGGAACTGGGAAGTAGGATATCCAGTGTGACTAAGGGAATAATTCTGGTCCAACTGGGGTCATCCTCTGTGGATTCCATGCTCTTGTGCTATATTCATCTGCAAAGCTGGGATCTTACAGTCTCATTTTAAATCGTAGTCTCTGTTTATAGATTTGCTTAAAACTAAGTCTTGAGTATTGTTTTTTACAGAAGGCTTATCTTTTCTCTAGGGCATTGCTATTTTATCATTTCATGCATCATGCAGTCTATTTTTGAAAATGATTTTCAAATGTTTTTATTATAAGATAAGTATTCAAGCGAGACAAAGTGAATGCAGTACCATACCTTCCCCTCCCTCACAAATGCCACTACCTGGTATGAACTAACTTCGATTTGGTGTATATCCTTCCATATCTTTTCCTAAAGGCTATATTTTAATACCCATAATTAAGGAATACACACATTTCTTTGCATAAAACATCCCATAATTTTCCAGTCTCCTTGATCATCATTTTAAGCATTTGCATAATATTCCAATATGTGGAAGTACTATAACTAGCCATTCACCAAGTGTCAGTGAATTGGTCATTTCCAATGTTTCACAATTATAAATAATGCTATGATAAACATCTTTATGCCTTTTTTTCATTTAAGATAATTTACTTTGGTTCAGTGCCTATAAATGGAATTACGTAGTGAAAGAGTATGAACAATCTAAAGAACCAATTTACAGTTTAATGGGGTGATAGGAAAATAAGCAAGACATGTAGCCAAGCAATTTATTTGGTTGAATAAATTATAGTTGATCTGTACAATTGAATACTATGAAACCATTAAAAATAATGTTGTAGAAGAACATTTAATATCATGGAAAGATTTCCACTATATATTAAGCAATTTACAAAACAAGTTACTAAAATTTTATGTAATTTAGATACAAACATTTTTGTAATAAAAATATATCTGAATAGAATTTACATGGAAACACAAAGACCCCAAAATAGCCAAGACAATCTTGAAGAAAAAAATTGAGGCCGGGGGCGGTGGCTCACGCCTGTAATCCTAGCACTCTGGGAGGCCGAGGCGGGTGGATCGCTCAAGGTCAGGAGTTTGAGACCAGCCTGAGCAAGAGTGAGACCCTGTCTCTACTAAAAATAGAAAGAAATTATCTGGACAGCTAAAAATATATATACAGAAAAAATTAGCCAGGCATGGTGGCGCATGCCTGTAGTCCCAGCTACTTGGGAGGCTGAGGCAGGAGGATCGCTTGAGCCCAGGAGTTTGAGGTTGCTGTGAGCTAGGCTGAAGCCACGGCACTCTAGCCAGGGCAACAGGGCCAGACTCTGTCTCAAAAAAAAAAAAAAAAAAAAAAAATTGGAAGGCTTACTCTACCAAAAATCAAAATTGATTGTAAAGCTATAGCAATTAAGACAGTATAGCATCAGTACAATAATAATTAATAAAAAAGAGAAGAAGGAACAGAATGCAAGGGACATAAATTTTTTCTGAAAAGGGTCAAATAGTAAATACTTTAGGCTTTGCAGGTCAATTGTTTTCTGTCACAACAACTCAACTGCTGTTGTAGCATGAAACTAGCCACAGACAATACACAAATGGAGGGGCATGGCTATGTTCCAATATAATTTCATTTACAAGAACAGGCAGCTGCCCTTAGATTGCCTATCTCTGTAATAGAGAATCCAGAAACAGACATGTATAGATGTAGATACAGGTAAAGACATATAGAAACAGAGGTTTAACTTATGGTACTGAAGAGCAATGGGGAAAGAATGGTTTTTAAGATGAATGATGCAATTGGCTAGCCGTATTGAAAAAAAAAGAAAGTCAATTGCTTCCTCGCATTGTACATAAAAATGAACTCCAGCCTGATTATAAATATAAAAAATCAAAATTATAAAGCATCTAGAAAATTATATATTCATGACTTGGAGTAGAGAAGATTTCTTAAATAAGACACAAAAAGTGCTAACCAAAAAAGAAAAAACCCCTATATTGGATTATATTAAAATTATGAACTTTTTCTTCATCAAAAGGTGCTGGCAAGTGACAGTCTGGGAGATGTTAGCAACACATATAATTGAAAGGGGGCTCCTATTCAGAAAATATTTAAACTGCATACAAACCAATTTTTTAAAAAGACAGAAAATCCAATAGTAAAATAGACAAGACACATCAGACACTTGATGAAAACAGAATATCCAGATAGTTAATAGATATCTAAAAAGATGTTAATCTTCATTAGTTATCAGGGAAATGCAAATTTAAAACATAATGATAAGAGACTAACCTCATCTGTAAAGACACATCTAGACTGAAAGTAAAGGAATAGAAAAAGATATTCCACACAAACAGAAACCCAAAGCAAGCAGGATTAGCTATACGTATATCACATAAAACAGACTTTAAATTAAAAACAGTAAAAATAGATAAAGAAAGTCATTATATAATAATAAAGGGATCAATTCAGCAAGAGAATATAACAATTCTAAATATATATGCACCTAACACTGGAGCATCCAGATTCATAAAATAAATATTACTAGACCTAAAGAAAGAGGCAGACAACAATACAATAATAGTGGGGGACTTCAACACCACACTCACAGCATTAGACAGATCGACAAAAAATCAACAAATAAACATTGGACTTAAATTGAACTTTGGACCAATTGAACCTAACGTTTACAGAACAGTCTACCTAACAACTACAGAATATACATTATTTTTATCAACACATGGAATATTCTCCAAAATAGACCACATGTTAGGCCACAAAACAAGTCTTAACAAATTTTTAAACATTAAAATTATATCAAGCATTTTCTCAGACAACAGTGGAATAAAACTAGAAATCAACACCAAGAGGAACATCAGAAACTACACAAACAGATGGAAATTAAACAACATGCTCCCAAATGATCATTGGGCCAATGAAGAAATTAAGACAGAAATTTTAAAAAATTTTGAAACAAATGAAAATGGAAACACAACATATCAAAAGCTGTGGGATACAGTAGAAACAGTGCCAGGAGGGTATTTATAGCATTAAATGCCTATGTCAAAAAAGTAAAGAGATTACAAATTAATAACCTAACGTTGCACCTCAAGGACCTAGAAAAGCAATAACAAACCAAACCCAATGTTAACAAAAGAAAAGAAATAACAAAGAGCAAAGCAGAACCAAATGAATTACAAACCAAATATATATATATATATATATATATATATATATATATATGGGATTGATCAAATGAAAAGTTGGTTCTTGGGGAAGATAAACAAAATTGATAAACTACTAGCTAGAGTAAGAAAATAAGAGAAGATTCGAACAATCAAAATCAGAAATGGAAAAGGAGAAATTACAACTGATACCACAGACATCACCAGAGACTATTATGAACAACTACATGCTTACAAACTAGAAAACCTAGAGGAAATGCATAAATTCCTGGAAACAAATAACCTCCAAATATTGAACCAGAGCAGACCAATAATGAGTAGTGACATTGAATCCCTAATCAAACATCTCCCAACAAAGAAAAGCCCAGGGCCAGACAGATTCACAGCCAAATTCTACCAAACATACAAAGAAGAACTAATACCAATCCTCCTAAAACTATCCCAAAAAATTGAGGAGGAAGGAATTCTCCCTGACTCATTCTATAAGGCCAGCATCACCTTGATACCAAAATCAGACAAGGTCGCAATGAGAAAAGAACTATAGACCAATATCTCTAATGAACATAGATGCAAAAATTCTCGACAAAATATTAGCAAACTGAATCCAACAGCACACCAAAAAGATAATACACCATGATCAAATCGGTTTTATATTAGGGATGCAAAGATGGTTCAACATAAATCAATAAATATGATATATCACATAAACAGAATTAAGGACAAAAACCATACTATCACCTCAACAGATGCAGAAAAAGCATTTGACAAAATTCAGCATCCTTTCATGATAAAAACCCTCAACAAACTAGGCAAAGAGGAAACATACCACAAAATAATAAAGGACATATATGACAAACCTACAGCAAACATCATACTGAATAGGGAAAAGTTGAAAGCATTCCCTCTAAGAACTGGAACAAGACACAGATGCCACTTTCACTACTCCTATAGTACTACATAGTACTGAAAGTCCTAGCCAGAGCAATCAGGCAAAAAAAGAAATAAAAGGTATCCAAATTGGAAAAGAGGAAGTCAAAGTATCCCTGTTCACTAATGATATGATCTTATATCTAGAAAAACCTAAAGGTCCACCAAAAAATTCTTAGATTTAATAAATGAATTCAGTAAGTTTCAGGATTCAAAATCAATGTACAAAAATCAGTAATGTTTCTATAAACCAATAATGATCTAGCTAAGAACCAAATCAAGAAGGCAATCCCACCTACAATAGCTACAAAAAAATAAAATACCTAGGAATGTATTTAATCAAGGAGGTGAAAGATCTCCACAAGGAAAACTATAAAACACTGATGAAAGAAATTGTAGATTATACAAACAAATAGAAAAATATCCCATGCTCATGGATCAGAAGAATTAATATCGTTAAAATGACCATACTGCCAAAAGCAATCTACAGATTCAATGTAATTTTTATCAAAATACCAAAGTCATTTTTCACAGTATTAGAAAGAACAATCCTAAAACTCATATGGAACCAAAAAAAGAGCCCAAATAGCCAAAGCAATTCTAAGCAAAAAGAACGAAGCTGGAGGCATCACATTGACTGACTACAAAGTATACTACAAGGCTATAGTAACCAAAACAACAGGATACTTGTATAAAAATAGACCCATAGAGCAATGGAACAGAACAGAAGGCCAAGAAATAAAGCCACATATTTACAACCAACTGATCTTTGACAAAGTCGACAAGAAAATACACTGGGGAAAGGATGCCCTTTTCAATAAATGGTGCTGGGAAAACTGGATTGACATATGTAGAAGAATGAAACAGGACCCTTATCTCTCATAATACACAAAAATCAACTCAAGACGGATTAGAGACTTCAATGTAATACCTGAAACTATAAAAATACTAGTAGAAAACCTGAGGAAAACTCTTCTGTATATTGGTCTAGGCAAAGAATTCATGACTAAGACCTCAAAAGCATAGGCAATAAAATAGAGAAATGGGATTTAATTAAACTAAAAATCTTCTGCAAAACAGAAGAAATAATCAACAGAGTGAACAGATAACATGTTGAATGAGATAAAAAAAAAAACAAACTATGCATCCAAAAAGGAACTAATATTCAGAATTTACAAGGAACTCAAATAACAACAATAACAACAACAAAACCAAATAATCCCATTAAAAATGTGCAAAAGACATGAATAAACATTTTTCAAAAGAAGACTTACAAAAGGTGACATGCATATGAAAAATAAATGCTCAACATCACTAATCATCAGAGAAATTCAAATTAAATCCACAACGAGCTATCATCTTATACCAGTCAGAATGGCTATTATTAAAGGGACAAAAAATAACAGATGTTGGCAAGGATGCAGAGAAAAGGGAACTCTTATACACTGTTGGTAGGGATGTAAATTAATACAACCTATATGGAAAACAGTATGGAGATTTCTCAACAAACTAAAAATAGAACAACCATTTGATCCAGCAATCCCTCTACTGGGTATCTACCTAAAGAAAAAGAAATTATTTCAGAAAGATACCTGCACCTGTATATTTATTGCAGCACTATTCACAATAGCAAAGATATGGAATCAAAAAAAAAAAGATATGGAATCAACCTACGTGTCTATCAAAGGACGAATGAATAAAGAAAATATGGTATATATACACAACAGAATACTGTTACAAAAAAATGAAATCATGTCTTTTGCAGCAACATGGATGGAACTGGAGGCCATTATCTTAAGTGAAACAACTCAGAAAAGACAAATATGTTCTCACATGTTCTCACTTATAAGTGGGAACTAAATAATGTGTATACATAGAGTGTGGAATAATAGACAACAGAGATTTGGAAGGATAAGGGGGTAAGAGGGGGGTGGGTGATGAGAAATTATGTAATGGATACAATGTAATGGGTACAATGTGCATTATTCAGGTGATGAATACTCTAAAAGCCCTGACTTCATCACTACACAATGTACACATGTAAAAAAATTATACTTCTACCCGGTAAATCTATACAAATACAAAATAAATAAAATTAAATTAAAAATGCAAAAAACCCATAATGATGTAACTATTAGAATATCAAGAGTTAGTGCAGATATGAATGGGTATGAATAAACTGCGATGCTGTCAAACACTGCTGGGTATAAAAGAGTCCAATAGGAGGTCTGCTGGAGCTGAGCATGCCCATAGCCATGACCCAGCACTTCCATCCCTAGGCTTACACCCAGAAGAAACGTGCAATCATGCATATCAAATACATGGACAAGCATGTTCACAGCTACATTACTCATAGTAACTTCAAACTGGAAACAACTAAAACGTCTCTAAATAGTAGAATGGATAAATAAATAATAGCATACTCACATGCTACAAACTGGTAACGCTATTTCAATGAATGTACTCTCCTTCACACAAAAATATGAATGAATCCCACATACATAATTTATATGAAAGAAGCCAGATACTAAAGTCTGCAAACAGGCAAAACCAACCCATGCTGGCAGAAGTTGGGATACTGAGGGAAGGGATAGGAATGGAGAGGGAGTTTGGGTTCCTGGTAATAAGTCATTTATTGCTCTGGGGGACAGTTACATGGATTACTCACTTTGTGATAAATTATTAAGATTTGTATTTATGACAAATATGCTTTTCCATATGTATGTTATATTTTAATTTTTCTAAAATTTTATAAAAGTATATCTGAAGAGAAACAGAATGAAGGCAATTGATATTAAGTTGATAAATCAAGAAATAAAGGTAAAAGTGCATTTTTAATCCAGAGCAGTGCTGTTCAATAGAACTTTCTGGGATGATGGAAATGTTCTATATCTGCTCTGTCCAACGTGGTAGCTTCTAGCCACACGAGGCTGTTGAGCACTTGAATGTAGCTAGTGAAACTGAGAAATTGAATTCTAACTTTTATTTAATTTAAAGAACCCCATGTGGCTAGAAGCCAGCATATTGGATAACACAGACCATGAGCTGTGGAGGCAACCACCACGGGAAACAGAATGCCCTAAAGTATGTACTGTTTGGGAAGTGGGATAGTATGAAGAGGTTGAGAGGGAGTTAAGGTATTTTTATCATAAACTCTTCTGTCCTATTTGATGTGTAACATTCTATATGTATACATGACAAAATTAAAATTTAATTTTAAAAAAGAAAAAATTTGAAGTATATACTAAAAACTACTAACAGTGGTTATCTTTGGGTAGGGGATTTATGATGATTTTTCTCTTTTTTCTTTTTAAAAAATTATTTTTATGTTCTAAAATGTTGACCATAAGCAACCATGAAAAAAGAACAAATTAATAAACCAAAAGCTAACATTAAATACTGACTACGAATCAGAAAATTCTTCAGGGGCCTATCAGTACTTTTATTATTAAGGTGATGATGTATGTAATGAGAATTTATGGCAGGTTATATTTTTCTTTTAACATTTAATATCTAAACTTGCTGGCTAAGCAGAGATTTCACATACAGCATCCCAGATGTCTGCCGCTCTCTACTTCCTCATAAAGTACACAGATGGTTAAATTTGAGCTGAATCAGAAATGTAGAATTTGGTGTGGCCCACCTTCGAGAAGGTTTGAGCAGATATTTCTGGAGGAATGGTCTCACTTTCCTGTTGAACTGTCTTATAGCTCAGCATCAAGATCTTCCAAGGCCTGGATTATTGGTGAACTTGAAAACAAGTGTGTGGTAAAGATTATTATTATTATAGGTTCCTAATTGTGTATTTCAACTACATACTGGACTTTCTCCATCTCGAATATTCTGCTGGCCCCTCAAATTCAGCATGTCCAAACCAGCCTTGTCCATCTTCCTCCTAGAAGTACAATCTCACTGAATGGTACTACTATCCACCCAGGTAGCCAAGCCAGAAACCTGGAAGCCTACGTTCTCTTTACATCACCCTGTCTTCCAAACCACTCACCATTCCCTGCTCATTCCTATTTTGTCTACCTTTCCATTTGCACATGATGTTCCTTGGCTAGAATGTTTTTCTTCCCTTTTTTTCTTCCTAGGGAATACTCGTCCTATGAGACCCATATCAAATGTCATCTCCTCATAGAAACTTCTACATTAGAGATGTTAATCATAGTGTCTGAAGGTCCATACTTCTACCTAAGTAAAGCTGCTCAGTCTTCAGCACTTGCTCGAGGACAGTCATATGGCCTGTCCTCTGGTCATGGCTATTGTACCAGGAGTGGGTACCTGACATAGGGCTGAGCACCTGACGAAGGGCCACTGGTCCTTAAGCTAGCCTATAGCCTTTTACAAAATTTAGATGGGGAGGTGGGTGAATCTTATGGCATATAAATTTTAAACCTCAACAAAGTTGTTTAAAAAAATTAAACAAGGAATTTTGAAATACCGAGGCATTTGATAGTGGGTATTTAAAATTGAAAGCCTGAAGGTACATTCAGGTCCTGAAAAACCATGCTGACCATGCACAGCCCAAAGTTCTGACAACACGGAATCTATGACTAAGCAGAGAGAGGCAGCCAGTGGTAAGAAGAGAAAGTATCAGACAAGGAGAGGGAAGGGGAGGCACCGAGAGAGAGAGGACCAGGGTCCGGGAGAGATGGAGAGAACAGCCGGTGCGTAGAGGCGCTTCATCTCCCAGCAGTTTTCCAATCAGAATCCCAGTCCACCGGTTTTCCTTACAGTAATACTTTTTGCCTCCTTTTATAATGAAGTGATTTGACTTGTGACTGAAAGAACTTGGTGATAACAACTGCCTGATCACCCAAAGCAGAATTCGTCTCTCCCCACTCTGTACTCTCACGGCCTATTGAAGTTGCAATCACTGGTGGATGTGTTTACAGAGAATGTGTTTTCATTGGAAAGAGCATGGCTCTAGGGTCACACAGACCCAGGCTTTTTTGTTTTATTTTGTTTTTCTTTTTGAGACAGAGTCTTGCTCTGTCACCCAGGCTGGAGTGCAGTGGCGCCATCATAGCTCACTGCAGCCTCAAACTCCTGGGCTCATGCAATCCTCCCACCTCAGCCTCCCAAGTGACTAGGACTACAGGTGCATGCCACCACATCTGGCTAATTTTAAAATTTTTTGTAGAGATGGGGTCTTGCTATGTTGCCCAGTCTGGTCTCAAACTCCTGGTGATTCTCCCATCTTAGCCTGGGATTACAGGCGTGAGCCACCACACCTGGCCAGACCTGGATTTTAACCTTGGCTCACCACTTATGAACTCTAAAACCTTGAGTCCATGACTTCTCTTTGGGCCTTAACTCTCATCTGCAAAACTGGAATAACCCCAATAGTGAGAACTTACTGAGATAACATAGGAAACACCAGGGCTGTGCCCAGATCGTAACAGGTGCCCAGTCAGTGTCAGCATGATTCCTTTCCACTTTCTCCCTCACTGGCCTGCGAATGGATGGAAGAAACTGTGTCTTGTTCATATGGGATTCCACCCTGGCATCCAGCACTTTGCCTGGCAGATAGAAGGTATTCATCAAATAATTTTCAATTTAATTCAATAATTAAATCTATTGAATTTCAGCAAATAAAAATACAGCATGCTCACAAACGATGAATAATTTTTACAGTAACTGTGTCCACTCATACTTACATTAAAAATTATTCATGGATCTGTAATTCAAACTTAATTGAACATCCTGCATTTTATCTGGCAACTTCACATCCTGACCATTAACTTCTTATCAATGGACACATTCTGCTTATGGGTACTATGCGTTTGTTTCTACAAAACCCATCTTCTTTTCAGAAAAAAAAAAAATGAATTAAGTGAGCACTTTTTCTTTGTGGTTGCCATTAATGAATCCTAGGGATAGCAACTGTTTGTTTGAGAGCTTACTGTGTGGGGGCCCAGGAAGCCATGTGCCCTGGAGAGTTCTGATGTGCCCCTCTGTGCAGGTGAAACTGTGGATGGCTCCCCCTTTCACTCTCAAAAGTGAGTCGGTGTGGCCGATCGATATTGACCCGCTGTGTGCCAGGACCTCAGCCCATGGGATCTGCCACCGGGGGTGTAGATGCTGCTACTTCCTAAGGCAGCGCGCTAAGGCCTCTCCCTGGCACACTTCCTATGTTACCTGTGAGGAAACTGAGGCTCAGGGAGCTGACGCAAGTTGCTCATAGTGCCCCCCACTGGCTAATTTCCCCGTGTCACAGGGCGGTCACCCACCCTCTGGCTGGTGCTTCTTTGACTGTCTTTTTTCCCACTCTCCATGCGTCTCCCATTTTCACTGCACTTCCGTGCTACATGAGTCCTTCTTTCTCTCTCTGTGGCTCCCCCACGCAGCCCTTCCGTGTCTTCATCAGTCCCGACACCCCCGCGCTCCGCTCTCCCGTGCCTGCTGCCGGCCTGTGCCTGCCACTTACAGGGTGTTCGCCATTTGCTGAGAACCAACAAAAACACTTCGGATGCACAAAGCAGAGGCGGCAGCGCCTCCCTCCCCTCCCCGCAGCCCAGGGTCAGGTTCAGCCCAAATCTCCTAAGCAGGGGGGGGGGGGGGTGCCGGCGGCAGCGAGGCCCCTCAGGTCTAACGCAGCCTCTGCCCCTGGGGCCGCGCCATCGTTTTGTGCGCATACGAATGCACTTGGAGGGTGTGGCAACTACAGGAGGGAAGGCTCGGAGTGAATGACAGTGATAATTGTCCAGTCCTGGGCTGTGACTGTGCCCTCAGAACTGGCCCACACAGTCTCACTCACTTCCGTCAGCCACCCCATGAAGTCAACGGCATCATGATGCCTCTTTTATGAATGAGGGAACAGGGCTCAGGGTTGGCACCAAGCCCACGTACTTCCTAATGCACCGCACGTGACTCCTCAAATTACACTGTTTTGGGGGACCCACCTCCTGGGTAAGGGGGACAGGTTGCCAGCAGGTAAAAATGGAAAAGATCCTGAATAAGAAGACTCAGGGCCAGGCACGGTGGCTCACGCCTGTAATCCTAACACTCTGGGAGGCCAAGGCGGGCGGATTGTTTGAGCTCAGGAGTTCGAAACCAGCCTGAGCAAGAGCGAGACCCCGTCTCTACCAAAAATAGAAAGAAATTAATTGGACAGCTAAAAATATATATAGAAAAAATTAGCCGGGCATGGTGGCGCATGCCTGTAGTCCCAGCTACTCGGGAGGCTGAGGCAGTAGGATCGCTCGAGCCCAAGAGTTTGAGGTTGCTGTGAGCTAGGCTGAAGCCACGGCACTCTAGCCAGGACAACAGGGCCAGACTCTGTCTCAAAAAAAAAAAAAAAAAAAAAAAGAAGAAGAAGAAGAAGAAGACTCAGAAATGCTTCATTCAAGACACACACTAGACCCAGACAGACCCTCCCGTGGGGGTTGTGTACATAGACTCAGGCTTACCTTCACCAAGATTGTCACGGATCACCCATTTGTTCACTTGTTTTGCTTTTTTTTTCCCAGCTTGGTAAATATTCAGAACAGGTGGACGTAAATAAGGAACAAATGCCATCTAATTTGAACCTGAACTCCTGCCTCACAGACCAACGCTTCAGTCAGTCCATGAGGAAAAACAATTATCACACTCCAGCTAGCACAGTCGCCGGCTTACGGAGCAGCATCGGCCGCACAATGCTTTATTGGCAAAGAGAGGAACGTTTGAAAAAAATCAATTTTGTTAAAAATAAACAAACTATAATTCCACTTTCCTGACTAGAGAATATTTCCAAGGCAAATGAATCATGGCATGGCATTTTAGTTCCCAGAAACTATTCCAGAAGCATCTTGACAACACGTTACCTAATACCAAGTGTCCTGGCATGGCATTCAAGGCCCTCTGGCACCTGCTCCTGCCAACCTGTCCTCCCTCACCGCCTGCCCCTTCCCTGAGTGAACCTGGCTCCAGCCGAGATGAGACTCTTCCAGTTCCAATGAACACGTGGTACATGTTCCTGATCATTCTTCAAGACTTGATGCAGCCACCACTGTCTCCATGAGAGAGAGACTCCTTCTTCAGTGCTCTCATAGGACCTGGGACATGAGTCCTTGAATACTGCATGTACCACATTAATCGAATGGTTTTTCTTTTCTATACTAGTGTTTATGGAGCATTTACAATGTGCAAAGCATGATTCTAAGAGTTTTTACATGTATTATAACAGTGTTTATAATACTTTCATGAAGCAGATAAAACTGTCATGCTCCCATTTTTACAAATAAGGAAATTGAGGCACAAAAAAAGGAGGCAAGTCATTCAAGGTCAACAGCTTTTAAGCGGTGGAGCCAGGACTTAAACCCAAGCAGTCTGAGTCCAGAGTCCACATGCCTAACACTATACTGTATTTTTCTGTCGTTTTAACAAAACAATCAAGCCCAGGATGTGATGCATAGAAAGTGCTTAATAAATGCCGGCCGAATGAACAAACAAATGAAACCTATTTCTTGCCTCTTGGTGACCCTGGGCTGCTGATGTGTAGCGTCTGCTTTCCTGACACGGCCGCCACCATCACAAGCCCCTGGACGCAAGGCAGAGAAGAAAGTCAGCCTGGCCGTGTGCTCCCTTCCGCGGAATGCACCTGGACAGACACACGGGCAGGCCCGGGTTAGGCACAGAAGCCCCTTGCTCTTTAAAAGAACGCCCTCTTCCACTGAAACAGGTAAACTGCTTCAGGGAATGACAGGTTACTCTTCTCTCTCTGAAGATAGAAACTGTTCCTTTGGCCCAGAGTGAGTTCGTTGGAAAAAACTGATTTCACGCTTTGCTGAATCTGATTGTCCTTGAACACCAGAGCGCATTATCTGCCTGCCTGCACTGGCTAAGTGCAAGGGCTGCTGAGACTGCGGTGCCGGGGCCCCTCGGTGGGGGAGATCTTAGATCTCAAGCCTTCACTGGTCCCCCAGGACCGCGGGCAGAGCGGAGCCATCCGGTAGGCAGCTTTTCCAGCCCCAACACCACTTTCCTTGCCCTTGACTCCCCTGCCCCCGCCCCCCCCCCCCATCCACCGCTTTCTCCCTGGGCTTCAGACCTGTCTTCCCAGCTGCTTACACTACGGCCTTTTGCCCTTGGTTGCTCCATGGGCTCCTCAGCCTTAGCATGCCTGAAAAGGAACTTTCCTCCCCAAACCTGCTTTGCTTGTGTTCCTGTTACTGTCACCTTCAAGTAGCCAGTGCCCAAGCCAAGAGTCCCCTCGTTCCACCCTCCCTGGAATGGGTTTCCCGACCCTCCCCGTGTCCCCTGATGTTGACATCCCGACATTAGCAGGTGGCCTGAGTTCCCCACCGCCAGCCCCGTGCACAGGAGGACGTGTGACCACTCAATGAACAAATAGTCTGGCTGCCTGGACGGATGAGCCCACAGAGGGGCCTTTCAAAGAGCTGTCATAGGCCCCCTCCAGAGGCAAGTGTGTGACCCAGGGCCCCAGCTGGAGGGTGGCACCTGGCCTGGGCGGCAGCATGCGTATGTCATCACAGGATTGTTGGAATCCCCAGACCCTTCGGCAAAGCTCAGTTCCTGGCAGAACTGCTGCTGGAAGCCCAGGGAGGCAAGAAGCTGAAATCAATCCAGGCAGCCTGGTGGCCAACCCAGGAGTTAAGTGGATGGAGGAGTCCAGGTAAGGTAACGAGAAGGAAGCTGGGAAACTAGACAGAGAAAGAAACGCATACAAACAAAAGCCCAGCACCCCTTGGAAGGCAGGGTCTTCTGACAGAGGAGGGAGAGCTTTCTAATGAGTTTAGCGTGTTAAAGGGAAAACTTACTTCGGAGCTCCTTTGGGTGCCTTTGGAGGAAGTTCCTGAAGAGATGGCAGATTTCAGTCAAGCCCCTTCATGAGCTTTGGATGTGCAAAGTAGTTTAGAGTTCGTGGGTAGAGGGTGGAGAATTGAGGTGTTCTCAGGATGAAATTAACAGAAATCGAGAGGTTAGGGTGGAAATCTGGCAGGAGGGAGGGGAGGAGAAGATTCTCCAGGCTGGGAGAGGAGATGACAGCAAGGCCTAACGAGCGGCCTGGCCAGCGAGAGACTTCCCAGGGCAGGAAGTGTCCGCCAGCTGTTACATCTAGATGCCGACAAGTAAGATTTGATTGTAGCTTGTAATCTCTAATGTGGTATGATACACTCTACCTGCTGTCCCAAAACCTGCAGGAAGGTTTATTCTGTAAGAGGCCTTTTAATATAAATAATCGAGAGAGAAACAAAGAACACCGGGGTGATGCGTAAAACAGAGCAAGGAAACGTAGAGGAGGAGGAGATGCCAGAAGGCTGCCGTGTCCTCCCCAGGCATGGGATGGCGTTTCAGTCATTTTTCTACATCTCTTAAAGGTAAAAATGCCCTGGTGGTTTGGAAGACTGGGGCTACCTCCACATCAGATTACTGATCAGGACAAGGTGTGAAGCAAACAGCACTAGAGAAAGTTAAGCCTGGAGGAAATTTTTAAAATAGGTATCCGTGGCCATATGCCTGTGGGAGAGGTGGCTGTTCCGGGCACTGACCTGAGCAGGCCTTAGGCAAAACAGAGCAGAAAGGAGATTCCCAGAAATCCGGCCAGAGAATGAGCCAACCCTGTGAGGTCATGGACGCAGATTGAAGAGGAGCGAAGGAGGGCGGCTCTGTGTTTGGGTTGAGAAACTGGGACAGAGAGGGTCCATCCGGGACGAACCTGCCGGAGGTGCTAAAGCAGAGAGGGCTGGAGAGAGACGCGGCAGGAAAGAACAGGCAGCCTCTCTCTGCATCTGTCCTTGGGGCTGAGCCAACTTGGATTTAACTTTGCTCTCCTCCGGCTGATGAAACAAACACCCAGTGAACTCCACCTGGCTGCGCTCTGTATTGTTGGAATCCCCAGACCCTTCGGCAAAGCTCAGTTCCTGGCAGAACTGCTGCTGGAAGCCCAGGCAACAAAGTCCCTCATCCCCACCCCCAATTAGCCTCTGAGTTCAGCAAATTCTACTTCCCAAATAGCTCATGTCCTCCTTTTCCTCCTAATGCTCCTTTCTTTGCCTCTTCCTCGTAGGCCTGTTGTCACGGGGCCTGATGCTCTGTCCTTGCCTTGGGTTAGGTCTCAGACCCCCCTTCAAGGGCTGGGCACATGCCAGCAGGTGCTGCGTGCATGCTAAGAGAATAATTTCCAATTAAGAGCCAAACCCTTGCATTCTGTGCTGCCCCCACCCCCATTCTCTGGCTTCTGGGATAGTTCCTTTTCCTTGAAAAAGCATTCCCACTGCAGTTTCACACTCATATTTAAGTGCACAAGTAAAATTTGCCAACGTGAGAGAACCGGGGCATCTTTCGATGTGTGCTGAGACCTCACAAGTACTGTTGCCCTATTCTGTAGCTTTTCCTGGATCTGGGGACCAGGAAGCCACCCTGCTCCACCACAGTGGATAGCATGGCTGTCTCTGACGCTCTGGACATCCCTCCTAGGAGCTGCTTCTCTTCTCCATCTTCTTCCTCTCTTCTGGTCCTCTCCTCCCCCTCTAAGTCATCATTTATTAGTATTGTCTACAATGTCAGGCACGGTAATAGGCTCTGAACATAACTTATTGCAGTTAATTCTCACCACCACCCTCTGAGATAGGTCCCAGCATCCCCATTTTACATCACTTAAGAGGCTTACTTATCCAAGGCCCCAAGGGAGCAGCAGTTCCCTTGGATTGCAAAGCCAGCTCTTTCTGCCGTGCTGGGCTGTCTCTCGCTTGGGCCGGGTTCATCAGCCAGGTCCTTGTCCTTACTCCCTGAAGCCTCTCCATAAAGCCCTGCTAGTTGGCTACTCTCGTTGGTCCCTTCCCTGAATTCAGATCTGTTAGATCAAGTTCTTTTCACATTCCTGGTTTCACTTACCAAAAACGTTGATTGCTTTCTACTAGATGATATATTTATTATGGTCCTTACCAAATTTTACTTTGATTCTGTCTTCACTGCTGTGCCGTCAGCTAGGAGAACAGGGGCCATGTCTGACTCACCTGTGTTACTTTCAGAATGCTTTATCCAGAGACTAAAGCATAGAGACATTCAGTTGACGTTTTTGAGTAAAGGGTGACGGCAGAGTATAGAGAATGGGCTCCACAGTCAAATAGTCCTGGGTCCGATTTTACTCCATCACATCCAGCTCTGTGACCTTGAGCAAGAAGCTCACTTTTCTGAACCTGAGCTTCTAAACTGAAATAATAGCACGTGCTCAATATAGTATGAGGATTACATAAGAAATACACATAAAGAAATTAGCATACTGCTATAATAAAGTAAGTGTTAATCAGACCCTGGCCATTACTGTTGGTGGTGGTATTGGTGAGTAATTACATCCTTTCTGGACCCTTTAAGACCATCCAGCACAGCTACCCAAACCTCCCAGGCCGTTAGTGTCCATCCTCGGGACCTTTCCAACTGTTTCCACCTTGTTCTCCCTCTGACCCCATTCCTCCAGTTGTGATGTCTGGTCTCCGCATCCAGCCTTTCGATTCCAATCTTGTCTCTGCCCGCTGCATGCAGATGTTATGTTTGGTCTCCTGGTGTTTGACCTGTGGATGCTCCATCATGGTCTTGGGTTTTTGGTTCTTCTCAAAGCCTGGGGTCTGATCCTGTCCTAGTTCCGACCAAAGGTCACCCACTCAGCCTTAACTCTTTCCATTTTCTGTTCACACCCCCCCCACTGAGTAAGGAAAAGAAGGGAGGAATAAGGGCAGGTGGCGGGGAAGGAGGAAGAAGGCAGACCAGCAAAGAAGAAGAAAGGGCTCAAGTTAGGCTCTCCTAACTCTTCTCTGGACTCCTTCACCACTGCCCGAAATTGTATTGCTACTTTTAACCACCATCCATGAGGTCACTGGAATAACAGTAATAACTAGCATGTGTCAATCATGTATTACCTGACGGGTACAGTTCAAAAGCACTTCACATATGTTAACTCATTTAATCCTCAGTACCACCACAGGAAGTAAGTACTGTATGATAGTAACCTCGCTTTGAAGGTGAAGAAGCCAATACACACTTGCCCATGTGCTTGAATAACCTGCTGGAGGTTGCACAGGTAGCACAGCGGCACAGCCGAGATTCCCACCGGAACAGCCACTCAGAACCAAGCCCAGTTGCTGTTTTTGCATTACTATGAGCAGATCCTTCACCAGAGGTGTAGGCTGCTTTTGAGGCAACCTATTCAGGTTTGGCTACTACCTAGGCCTAGTAGATTTGGGTTGGGATCAATATTTGTGCTAAGGTGTCACCCTAGTCCTCTGAACAAATTTTCCCCTAGCGGGCAGCCAACATTGAGAAACCGTAGAGCCTGGAGGCAGGATCAAAAGGCCCTCCGCCTTCCTCATCCTCACACACACACACAACAGCGAGTCCCCCCAGGTCAGGAACGCTCACCTAGCACTGCCCAACCCAACACAAGCTTTGAACACACGGCGTTATTTATACGGCTCTCTCTGGGTTGTAGTAAGGATTTAACAAAGTAATACTTGTGAACAATGTCTTTTAAAATGTTAGGTGCCTTTCAAATAAAATCATTACTGTTATTTGTATCTCAAAAAAATTCCAACTATTTGAGGGGCTGTTGAAGAATTTTGACACCATTGGAAAAGGTAAGTGGCAAGAAAAGCTGTTCCACTTGCTCCTTCTTGCTGGATGGGGCAGTCATGCAGAGTTTCTTTGTAAGGGGCCAAATTGTATTTGAAGACCTTGATACAGTCGAAATTCTGCCGTTTTTGCTCAGACTGTGTGGAGAAAGAGCAGCCTGTGGGTTCCCGCTTTGCCCCTCACCCACCGATTTGCATCAGAGCCCTGTCTGGGGCCTGGGTGCTCATTCCTCGACTTTGGTCTATAAACAAACCCGTACGACTGAGTAGCCAGTATGGGTGTTTGTCCAGAGCAGTTGAGGAAACATTCCCAGCCCGGGGGACACAGCTGCGGAGGTTGTCAGAACAATCTAGGCTTCTAAGAAAAGGCCAGGCTTAGCCTAGCAAACATGGCCCCGGCCTGGGCTTGACCTCCGGATGCCACGTGTCACCTTTGGTGGGAAAATAAATAGTCTCCTTGTCTGGAATGCAAGCCCCTTCTCTTGTGGAACATGGGAAACAGCCGGCAATTGTGTAGGAGGAAAAGCCTGTCTGCAAGCTGTCCTCAGAGCATGTGGACAGGCCTGCTTCCCGTTGGCAGGTCAATACTGCCATTGTCTCCCCTGATGGGTAATGCTTGTCACTCAGCCTCCCAAGATGTAGGCTCTAGATTTCAGGATGGGCCAGGACCGGTGTCCACACAGTTTTGTAAAGGGGAGGAAGGGCAAAGGGATGCAGGTTGATTAGGGGAATCTTAGTGCTGCTCGGCTTCTAGGAAGACTACAGACAGGAGGAATCCAGGTCAGGACGGTGCAATGCTCACTCTTAGACAGCGGCTGCTGAGACTTGCCCAGTGTCCTCAGAGGTGCAGAGAAAAGGCAGAGCCTCGAGGTGGGCGTGTGAAGCTGGCCTGAGTGGTAGTGAATTTGCCAAGCAGGCACTGAGTGAGGTCACAGCCTTCTTACCCATCGTCGCACGTCTAAACCTCCAGGGTTACAAGAGGAAGCAAACAGCTTTCATCTTCAGAACTAAGTTTAATTAATTGATAATGGCTACCAGGATTTATTGTATCACGAAGTGTCCTGACACTGGGTTCAAGCTCAGTGGGAAAGAGTGGTACAACTGACTAGTAACACCCGCCATAGGTCCAGTGGTGAAGGGATAGGAATGTAGCATGTGTGCCCGAATCTGCCACCCCATCTCCAGTCCCCTTACACATATGTCCCAGGCGCTGTCAGGCTCTCTCCTTCCCTGGATCCCTTCCAGGGCTGACCACTATCTACCTTCAGCCACCTTATCCCCACCAGTGAAAATGTTTTCCATCACTTAAGCCAGAAACCTAGAGCTTATCAAGAATTTCTTTTCCATTTTCCCCCAGATACGGGTAATTTACAAATCCTTCCAGTTCCTTCTCAGGATCTTTCTAATCCACTAATCCACCCTCCTCCTTCCCTATCTGCACAGTCTTTGTCTTAGCTCGTCTTTACCTCAATGAGTATAGCAACCATCTAACAGGTCTACCTGACTTTGACCTCTTCCCATCCAGCTCGACATCCCCCCATCACGGCTGTTTCACCCATCACAAGAGCGATCCCAGGAAAGCTTATGTCAAGAAGGAGAAGCCCAGCATGGTGGCAGGTGCCTGTAGTTCCAGCTACTTGGGAGGCTGAGGCAGGAGGATTGACTGAGCCCAGGAGTTCAAAGCCAGACTGGGCAACATAGTGAGACCCTGTCTCTAAAATAAATATACAAATACATAAATAAATAAGAATTAGAGTCTCTTATGGAAGTAAAGAGTAGAATGGTGGTTACCAGAGGCTGGGAAGGGAAGGGGGTGGGAGGGGATAAAGAGAAGTTGGTTAACGGGTACAAAAATACAGTTAGATAGAAGGAGTAAGTCCTAGGATTAGATAGCACAGTAAAGAAATTATGGTTTCCTACAATTTATTGTATATTTCAAAATAGCCAGAAGAATCATAGTGTTCTCAACACAAAGAAAAAATAAAAGTCTGAGGTGATGGATATCCCAATTACCCTGATTTGATCATTACACATTGCGTATATATATCGATATATCACAGGTACCCCCAAAATATGCATCACTATGATATATCAATAAAAATAAATAAATCCAAAGGTTTGAACCCTGGGTCATTCAACTTTTACTAGCTCGTTCTTCTAACATGTGGAAAAAAAAAATTAGAGGCTCCATGAGCCTCAGTACAGAGAGGAAGGACTCTGCAGATGGCGAAAGAGCTGTCTGAGACGGCTCCAGGCAAATCGCAACTTCTTGGTGTCCCAGTGGCTAAAATTCAAGCCAGATAGTTTCCTTGCTCTCTGCTCTGCCACACACGCACACGCACACGCACACACTACCTTGTTAACTGATCTAAATGCCTTCCAAAGGATCCTTATTCAAGTATATGGAATAAAGAGTTCAAAGACCCTTCTTATTTTTTAAGCTCTGAATTCTAAGAAAGTTAATAATTTTCTCTTGTTCTTCCAACAGCCTCTTTATCTGTTCTGGTCATTTCGCTCCTGTGTTCAGAGGAGTCAGGTGCCCAGAGGACAGACAGCTCGAGGCGCATACAGACGACCACTGGCAGTGAGTGGGCGGCAAGACGGAGCGGCTCACGGGGCTCGGGCACTTCTTTTCTTGAAGAGCCAGCCCTCAGCAGGGGCTCTGCCCTGGCCAGCAGAGAGCAGTTATAATTTGTTCGAACCACTACAAGGGGATAATTTATTCCCTGGAGCAGTGGGACGGGCTTTAGAGGCATAAAAGAGGAACAATAGCATTTTGTAATAAACGCAGCAGACGCCCTTGCCTGAGAGGAAGGAAAGTTGAGTGACTCAGACATTAAACTGTCAGACTGTGACTGGAGACAGCTCAGATGAAGATAACCGCTTGCATAGGGCCAGGCTCTCGGATGCCAGGAAAGGCTTGAGCCACCTACTGGTGAAGGACAGATAGGACAGTTTCCAGAGAGACGTGGGGAGAGAGCCAGCAAAATCCAAGGTGCTGACTATTGTTTTAGCTCACAAGCATGGAACACAGTGTCTCTATGTTGCATGTGGCAGGGCGAGTAATAATTATCGTTAGGGTTTTCAATGGACTTATTACCTGTTTTGATCATTTGGCTCCAGAAGCTCTAGAAGCATCCTGAGGCAGGAGGAGAGAGAGACAGAAATACAGACAACAGGAAATGCCTACGAAATGATACACCCAGGAGGGTGTGGGAAAAGATCAGAAGCAGTGAGATCTGTTAGAAGGCAATTGTCGGTGCTTTTTCTAGGTAAAAGTTGAGTGGATTTTTGAAATAATTAAAAGTTAACATTTAAACAGAAGAAATTCTTTTCTTTTCTTTTTTTTTTTTTAAGGACAGTCTTTTAATATTCTTCAGGGAAGACTTCCCCGTCCCCTGAGACTGGATTAGATGAGCCTATTATGCAAACTCATTGCCTCCTGTACCTTCCCTTGAAGAAGGCACGTCTCATAATTTTTAATCAGACGTCTACATTTTCCCTTGTGTATTTCCTATCTATTCTCCCACTAGGCTATAAATTCTGAGTGTGCACAACCAGGCTGGCTTTCTCCTCCTGCTTTCTCCCCAGTGCCTGGCACTTGCATCTAAACATCTAAACTCAAAGAGACCGATGGTGACGAGGGACTATAAGGTGGATAGGGAGGAAGACGAGGACATGAGGGGCAGTAAGAGTGAAAACGAGAGGGTCTATAGACGGAAGGGCCAAATGCGGATGAAGAAAGATCACAGTCCAGGTTCTGGAAGGTTGGCAGGAGGTGATGGGAGGCATAGAACTGAGACTGATTTTAAGAGGAGGTGTAGCTACTGATGATGACAAGATCTAGACAAGAGTATCCCATGGGAGTTGGAAGCTGACGCGGGGTGGAGAAATTGATCACGGGAGGGCAGGAGCTAAACAACTGAGGCCAGTTGTTGGTTGTATCTTCTCCGTAGCTGTTGATATCGACAAAATGATTGCTGGGTCAGTGAATGATGGGGATACAGGGAGATCAGCGGATGGCAATAACCAGCAGAGGTAGCAGTTGGCATAGTCTGATGGCATATGTTTCCTCCAACCATTTTTTCCCACAAATATTTACTAAGTGCATGCTATTTATGAAGCCTGATGCAGGCTATGAGTGATACAAATGGAGTAAACTATTATCCCTCCTTTGAGGAGCTTATATTTACTACCTATAAGTGTAAGTAACATTGAAAGGCACTTATAGATTCAAGCATTATTGACGATCTTAGTCTGTGCCAAGCATAATGCTAGGTCTTTCAGGATACAAAGACTCATGGATCTTGCCTTCAAGGAATTTATCAAAGAGGGGGAGAGACAAACAACAACATAGAAAATTACAACCCAGACAGACAAATGTGAATATTGAGGTGTACACATGACATCAAGGGGGCACGAGGAAGTATTCTAATTGAGATTGAGGAAAGGGGGTCAGAAAAGATTTCCTAGAAGAGAATATACCTGATTTCGATTTTCAAGGAAGAGTAGAGGGAAGGGGCAGGTGAGAGACAGACTAGAGATTGTTCTTGGCAGAGGAAATCGTGAGTGCAGTGTATGATAGCAAGCAGAAGGTGACAAATTCCGAGACCTATAAGAAATTCTGTGTGATGGGACCTGAGGGGAGGTGTGAGGAGTGACAGAAGATGAAACTCGAAAGGAAAGCAGGTGCTGGATCATGAAGATTTTTTTGACAGGTGAAGGGCTTGGGACTTCATCCTGTAGAATACCAGGAAACCATGAAGTGGAGGAATGCCACGTGTCTGAAATATTAACAACGAATGATGGAAACAAACAAAGAAACTCAACTCAAAACTACCTTAAGCAAAAACATGACTTTAATGGTCACATCCCTAAAACCTGTGAGGGTAAAGCTGGCTTCTGTCAACTCCGGATAGAGGCCTTCAATTATGTTATCAGGAAAGTCCTTCTGTATCTGTTGGTTCTGCTCTCCTGAATGTTGGTTTCATTCTCCAGCTCTTTGAGGTGGCGATTCTGAGCCTGTATCTACCCAGAGTTAAATCCAGTGGGAAGAGCTTTCTTCCTGGCAGTCCCAGGACTCTTTCTGGTTAGACCTACTTGTGGCCGGGCTGGTCTGTGCTCCACCTTTTTAACCAGGGGTGGTGCCCCATTCAAACACCATGAGGGGAGGGGAAAGGTGGTTCCCCGACATTAGGGTATTGTCACCAGATTGAGGGTGAATGAACATGGAACAGGTAATAACAACAAATGTGTGCTCCAGGTTTAAGAAAGACAACTCTTGGTAACTATGTAGAAATGAATTTGGCAGGGATGCCTGGAGGCAAGGATACTCATTAGTCAGGTGGTTCCGGCTAGATAAGAGGTGACAAGGACCTGAACTAAGGTAGTGGAAACATGCATAATTTTTAGGTAAAAGCAATAGAATTTGGAGGATAGATGGGTGTCGAGGGGAAATGAGGAGTCATGGGTGACCCCCAGATTTCTAAGTCAGACAACTGGGTAGCACCATTCAATGGAGACAGAGACTGCTGGAAGAGAAGCAGTTTGGGTGGGAGTTGAGATTAATAAGTTTAGTCTGGGCGTCTTCAGTTTAAAATGCCTGGGGAATACTCAAGTGGAGGTCTTCAACAGGCAGTTAGATTTAAGAGCCTGGAAGTTGAGAAAGAAGTCTGAACTGAAAATATGGATTCTAGTGTCTTCAGGTTATAGATGAAGATGGAATCCATGAGTTGAGGGGCGGGGAATTAGATAACCCAGGAAAGGTGTACAAAGGAAGAAGGAAAGGGAGTTCAGGAAAGAGTCCCAAGCTTGCCAGAATTTACCAGAGAGATGCGTTGTACACCCACATCAAGTGCCATCAAGAAAGGCAAGAGTGAGGCCGAAGTGCCTGGAAGCTGCTGTGTGGATGAAAGAGGATGCCCATCTCCCGTCCCATGGCCTGAGAACAAGGTGGACACACTCCGAGGGAGCACGGCCAGGCAGGTCCTTCAAGGGAGAGCAAGCTTCCCAAGCTTCAGGGAAGGCATGAGGGTGAAGGGAATAAATACATCGTGAGGATGTTGCAAGAAAGGGGGGTTGTTAATTCTAGAGTGCGAGGTACTAGGGGGCAGAGTGGAAACACTTTGAGGGAAAAGAGTAGAGTGTGGGGAGATGAGGCTACAGAAGGGGGCTGGTGGCTGCAGGGGCTTGAACCAAGGATGATGGGGATGTGGGCAGGAGGGGATAGGTGAGGGTCGAGGTTCTCAGGAAGATGCTGCCAGATAATGTCACTCCCCTGATGTGACTCTCCAATGGCCTCCCACCGTTCCTGGAATAAAATGCAGCTCCATTCTCTGGCCTTCTA
Organism: Indri indri; assembly: GCA_004363605.1. NCBI lineage: Eukaryota > Metazoa > Chordata > Mammalia > Primates > Indriidae > Indri > Indri indri. The sequence goes on from RJWJ010000423.1 coordinate 232,734, forward strand.
GACCCCCTGATCTGGTCCCTGACCCACCTAACTCCAGGCCCAGGCCCTCCCTCCCTCGTTCTCCACACCAGTGCACAGCATTCTTCCTGAACCTGCGAAACCCCAGGTGTGCTCCCTTCTCAGGGCTTTTGTGTCAGCTGTTCTTTCTGTCTGCGATCCTCTTCCCTTACCCACACTGGCTCCTTCAACTCATTCTGGTTTCAGATCAAATGTCACTTTCTTCTCCTGCCTCCACAAGTCACCTTCTTTCCCTTTACCCCGCTTTGCTTCCTTCACAGTGTTTACTGCTCTCTGAGATGCTCCCATTGTCTATGTCCCCTTCCTCTCCACCAGAGTGTAAGACCCGAGAGGTCATAGACCTTTCTCTATCTCTGTTCATCATGTGATCTCCAGCATCTGGAAGAGTCTGGCACAAAGTCGGTGCTTCATAAATATTTATTGACTGACGAACAGACTGAATAAATGAATATTTAAAGTTGCAACCTCCTCCGTAGGCTCTAGATAAAGCCGTCGTCAGGTTCCTTTGAGCCTTCAGGAATAAACAGGTCGCCATATTGTGAAATGAATAGTCACTCAAGTTTATTCAAACAAGACATTTTTTCTCTGATGTAAACTATTCTGAATATCATACAGGATTTCCAAAAGACCAAACTTTGCTTATGAAAGAAAGTATATTAAAAGGTGGTTTCCCAAACGACAAACCTATTTAAATAAAATATGGCAAACAATGGTCCACCCATAAGTAGGTTTCCATAGGAGCCATTGATTGCACAAAACAAAAAGTCACCTACTCTCACCTAAAACACTTTTCGGAGTTTTAATTTTAAATAAAAATATTATAGTGCCACATTCTCAGGCACTATTGAAGTTTAATGAGATAACACTGCACTTGACAAAGACTATCAGAGTCCACATTCTACTGTTGTCGTAACACCGTATTTCCTAAAATAGAACTTTTAAGGGTAGTAGAGTGGGGTACAAGCTCCTGAGTAAGTTTTCCTAGAAAACCAAAAATGTGGGAAGAGATAGAGCCATGAACCAGAAGAGGGACATTAACGTTTTCCTAATTGTGTTTCAAAGAAGGCTAGTGTTCCTTAGCTAGAAAAAGAAGCAACAAAATCTGGGTGGGTGTGGGAGAGGGTGGGATTCTGTCAAAATAAATCTGGTCATGTAGGTATTAAATTAACTTAAACATGCTTCTTTACTGCAGGACTTCCACGCATTTGGAGATTTTCCTGAGCTGGGAGGTGAGCAAACATATCATTCTTTTGATCTTAACACTGCCCGAAGAAACAGCTACTAACATGGGTCATGGTGTCAATGGTAGTTGCATGATTCTTTGACTCACGATTCTTTGACTCAGCTTCGATATCCTGGAGCATCAGGGCAGAGTAGCAGGGTGTGGAAGTGGTAAGAAATGAGGCCATATACAGAGAGGAGGGAAGCCGAACAGCAAGGCAAAGCCATAGCTTTAATGGCCTGTTACTTTGAAGGACACAGGCTGCAATACATGAGGTGGAAATGTGGGAAGTGCCAGGATTTTAAGCAGAATTCATGCTAGCTAAGCCAACCCACATGACAAAGGCTCTCAAGCCTGCTTCCTGTGCTCCCTTTAATTTGTTTGGCTAGAAGCCAACTCGGACACAAGCGTTTCCTAAGGTCTGGAGTCATCTTCTGCATTCTATTTGGTTTAAAGCTTATTACTGCTCCTCTGTTGATTAGCATAAATTTAGGTAGGAAAGATCCTCTCCTTTCCCTTCCTACAATTCTAGAACTAAAACAGAGAGGCTAAGTGTCAGCTTGGTATTATAAAATATAACAATGTATATATATGGTGTAACACATTATTTTTTGTTACACTACAGGATTTCTTAAAAATTCTTTTGCATGGCCCATAGGTCTTCTGGATACTGACTGCAGTCATGGTGGGCTGGAAGTGCACCAGTGAACAAGCCTCAGCCACTCCTGTGACTTGAATGTGGCCGTGTCTGGGTAGAAAGACCATCTTGCTGCTGGTACCTCTGACAGGCCCTCTTTGAAGGGCCTGCAAAATCATAGATGCTGGTCTTGTGGCCTCCCAATAAACCACGGAGAGAAAATAAGACAATGACATGTTGCAAGGTGGAACATAAATTTCATGAGAGAAGGTCAAAAATGGTTCTATGTGGTTCTAAAGAAGAAAGAAATAATAAATGATTGGGGAAGAGGTGTAATCAGGGAAGGTTTCAAGGGCCTTGAAGGATAGAAACTACACCTCTGAGGTCAAAAAAAGGTGTAGGGAAGAGCCATTGGGTCAGACGGTTCCTGTGTCAGGGCACCAGGTGGGATGAATTGTACCCTGTCATGACAGATAAGGGTAGAGGGGGCCACAGAGTACAGAACGGTTGTAGTGGTGTAGAATTGCAAGAGTTCCCAGGCACCTACTCTTCACTTGATTGCAGAGGAAGACAACCACGACTGAGGACTTCTTTGACCTATTGGACTTCAGAATCAGTCAAATCTGTGTTTGAACTCTGACCGCCTGTGTGATTTCAAGCAAATTATATAACTTCTTGACCCTCCATTTCTCCAACTACAGAATGAGGATAGTAATACCTTTCAGATTCGCTGCAGAGAGTAAATGAAATTGGTAGTGAGAAGGTCTCAGCCCAATACCTGGCACACAGCAGGTGCACAATAATTCCCTTCTGCTTTAAAATAAAGGGTACAGTAGAGTGGTTCATAGAAATTGGATTTTAAGATCCTGCTTTGTCTTGAATAAAGAAAAACACATGTGTTAAGCACTTCTTGGTGGTATCCCACATATACACCCAGGAAAGGGTTTTTCAGTTACTGCTTAGGCATGAGGGATGCTTATTTTAAACTGTGTATTTGAATTATCAGGAAAAATGTTTTTTGGTGCACCTGATGTCTCTCTACTCAAAAATAGCAGCTTAATTTCTAGTATTTCTTTAGAGGTGGGGGAAGACTACAGTAGCCAAATGGGAAATGCAGACAAGGGTTTTTAAAAAAATATGGCTCGAAAATTATATTGCCAATCCTAAAGGTGATAAAGAAGTCAAAAAAAGTCAAAAGCACCATATATGAAAAATGAACATATCATATGATGGTAAGCATAATTGCTGTGGGCCAAAAATAATTCAGAAAAAAATCTGAATTCATTGTTTGAAAAAAGCTTAGGCTCAAGATTTGATTATATTACTAAAAAAAGAAAATAATGTATAATTACACAGATACAGATGAGTAATAATCAAAAACCGTGCATTCTTTAATGTAGTGTTTGTTTTTCCCGAAGCTATTTCTAAATGAGTGATATTTTATAATGGGAGGTATATTACAGTCTAGGAAATCCAGTATTTTCTGATTTGGGTCCAGATCACTTTTTTTTGTCATTTCTGCCTTCTGTCATATGCACTGACCCCTGCAGATCTACCCCCATTTTGCATGACACCAGCCACCCTCTTGCATCAGAACCAATCTACTTCTTTCTCTCCGCAATTGCCCAAAGTTCAGTTTTCAAGGAATAAAGCAGAGAGGGGCTGGCGGCGTGCAGGCCAATGGCAGTGAAGCAAGGTTGTGCTGGAAGACTTGCTGTGGCCGCGCTCTGAGCGCCTCCCATAGAGCTGGTCCTCTGTCACTCCAGCCACACCCCTTCCTGGAGCCCTGTCTGCCCCCATTAGCGCCATCTGCAGCTTTGTGCCTGCTTCTCTCCTTTCTTCATTGAAATTTTACATAGGCCGTACACTTCTGTCATGGCAGCTCCCCACTGGTATTTTGTTGACTTGCCCAGTGTATTAAAACCAGGTTGTTTCAAATAAAAATCTGGATTTCAGGCTTTTCTTTAAAAATGGAGAGATCTGGTAATACTGGGCCTGTGTTCCTTCATGGCAATAATCCACTGTATCTGAGGAGGGTTGGCCTCTTTCAGACAGGGGCACTTGACTTCCAGTGTGACACAGTCCCCACCGCTTTCTACTATTTTACACCCAACCCTCTGCCCTCATTTCAGTTAGCAACTGGACCTCTGTAGGCATCTGACTGTGACCTTACTCCACAGGCCCCCTTCTGGTGACGGCTCCCTGACCTCCATTCTTTCCTTGGATAGTTTATTTCTGCCATTGACCCTGGCATGACGTGTCCCTGCCTGCCTCAGCCTGGGCCAGCTCTTGACTTCCGGCCATCCTAGGCTTTGCCCTTGGACTCAGTCTTGCGGGCCAGTCCTGCTTAGACTCCCTTTATTCCAGTACCCGGGATGGAAGGTCAGTGGGAAGATCTGCCCAGATGGAGCCCCAGATCTCCTGTTTGAGCACAAAAAATAAAAGTGGAGAAGACAGGTGTTCTGCTTGCCTCTAATAGATGCATTTTTCATTCCCTTGTCTTTTAAATCTGCATAAGGATGAAAGGCTGCTACACTCTGTTCTCGTTCGACTCTCCCAGAGTTCTACGTGGGATTTCATCGGTTCCAAAGGAAACATTACGGAAAAGACAGTTTTTCTATTTCCTTTCTTCGTAATTAAAGTGCCCTTTTGCCAATAGTAAATCTATGGGAACGGAGTGAGGAATCAAAGCAAGGTTGTTCTGAAGGGGGGTGGAAGCCCTGGCTCTTTCATTTATTTTTACTCTCACCTAATCAGACTTTTAAAAGGAAGCCAGAAGGAAGGAAAGAAAAAGGAAAGAAGGGAGGGAAGGAGAGAGCAGAGTATCAGCCGTCGCCCCCACCCCTTGAGCTCCTGCTCAGGGGACCCCCCAGAGATCTGTGATAGACAAACCTCAGGTGCAAGGAGGAGGAGATGGGAACGGTCTCCCCCACCCACCTCCCTCTGCACTCATCCTCTTCCTCACCCTCTAAAGTGCAGTGCCCGTGGCCAGACGTGGGCCTTACTGGGGGTGGGAAGAGGGCACAGCCCCCCTTAACGTGTGGAAGAGCAGGGCAGCGGTGGGCGCTGGACATGAGGCTGACTCCACGTTAAGAACAAAGCGTGGTAACTTAGTTTTGGGTCCCTTATTTTGGACTTCCAGGTACCTAAGAGGGTAAAAAGGTGATTGAGGATGGAAGGCAGAGGATCCTAACGTTAGGAAATCCCAATGAGTTCCAGTTCCTGGACGTGTGTTGATTGAATAATGGGCTAATCCTCGGGTGACCCATTCAGTAGGTAAAAGACAACCCAGGAGGCTTTATCTGTGTTGCTCTTTTAAAAATTGCTTCAATCATGAGCCATTATAAAGCCCATAATGCTCACTGGATATCCCTGACTGGATAGAATTGGCCTTATTTAAAGAAGCGAAGACAAAGAAGAAAACCTTTTCTCTTTTGATTTGTGAGCCCTGGGTTGCTCAAATGCTTCTCTTCGAAGATTATTTTTCCCATTTCATGCCCGTCGTTTTATTTTCTGATACCTGCTTAGAAATAACCTTGTCTTTCTGCTATTCAGTTATACCACATAAAGCCTTTTGCCATTTCTAAGAAGCCACAGAACTCTGCTCTGCCGGCCTTCCTCGAGAGCCCGAGCTCCGCTACCCGGCCCTGCGCTGCCACCGAGTCTGGCTTCGTGTGGGAAAAATTAACAAGCTTTCTCCTGTTGAGGAGTTGGATGGAATTTGTAAAATGGGATTTAATTGGGGCTGAATAAACTCCGCTTTAAAATTCCTCACACATCAGCCTCTGCTCATGGGTGACAACAGTCTGCATTTGCTCTGAGTTGTAACAGAATCCTAGTCCTGCTGCCCGGTGCCACCGAGAGGGAGGGCAGCCATGGGGACCCCCGTGTCGCCTTTCGGAGCTGTCAGTCATTTGGCTGCTCAGCTCGGCGCCACCCTGGGAGAAGCTCCAAGCCCAGAGCCCTGCCTAACAAAGAAAACTGAAATGACAAGGGAGCCCAGACAGAACTTTTGGGCAGAATTAGAAGCTTTCATTTAATGATGAGCCGTTCTGGTTAATGGCCCCGTGACGGTCATCGACTCATGCTGCCCTCATGGGACTTTGGAAAATGGGGCGCTACCATTTGATATAGATAGAGGAAGCAAAAGTAGACCTCTGATTAATGAAAATCCGAGAAAGCTTAACAGGAAAGCTTGTCTCTGGCCCAGAGCTGCGCCATTGCACAGGGACTCTTCAAACGCCACAGACGCCGCGGCTCTTGGGAGGGGCAGGGGAGGTTCGGTCTTTGGGGTGAGACTGAAGAATGGGAGGGGGTTATGACTAAGCCCTGGAGGGTTATTTGTATACAGACCCCTGAAGCAGGGTGGGGAGGTGAGCGGTTGCCTGGTGACAGGATCTTCCTCTCTCCACTATGGAAATGGAAGGCAGGTCTAGAAACGGGATGTAAACCGCTTTCACCTCCTGTGCCAGTCCAGCCCATTGGTAGTGGCTGCCTGGAAGGCCTTATTGAGAATTTCAGTTCTCTGTCTAGGCTCCAAGGAAGAAAAGGTACTGCTATTGATTAGTAACTGTATGACGTGATCTGGGTTGGAGAGAAGGTTTGCTTCCATCCTGCAGATGGTGAGTTAGGAAATTGGGGGTGATAGCCAATGAGCCGGTTGCCTTCAGAGACGGTACTAATAACATGATACATAAGATTCTCATGAGATGATCCTAGCAGCTTCTCCAGCACTGTGCTCCACCCAACCCCAATCTCCCACTTTACACACTGGTCACGGTTCCCTGAACACAGCCTTGGCAGACAGGAAATCCGTGGCAGAGACCCTTAGGGCTCCGCTCCTTCCAGGGCCAGGGCACAGGCCTTGGCAGCACCCTGTAGATGCTGGAGACCCAGGTATTTGGGGCTGCAGATCGCACAGGAAGAAGCACATGAAGGGGTGCCAGTGGGGGTGGCTCAGCAGCAGTGACACACCGTGAGCCGTATTCAGCCAGGGCCCGCAAAGCCTTCAGACCAGGAAGAACACCAGGAGAGAAGGTTACTGGGCAATGGTGAGGCCCAGCCCTAATTGTCATTTAAGAAACACCAGTCAGGAAGGGAAGGGGTCAAATTGAAGTTTCCTTGGTGAAGGAAGAAATCAGGTATTAACATTTCCCTGAGCTGTGTGGACCCACAGACTTACGGTGTAGAGGGGGCATAAAGGGTTGGTCCTCAACCCCACCCATCAGAGTCTGCAGCCAAGAACAAACGAAAGTGGGGTGAGGCTCTGCAGTCCACATATGAGCTGCGCGAACCACAGACAGGTCATTTAACCTCAGTTTCAGTTTCCTCATCTGTAAAACGGGAACAATAGCACCAATGTCACAGAGTCACCATTTATTTATTTATTCCTTCATCAAACATTTACCACGTGTCTGCCAAGTGCCGGGCCCTGAGATAGCTGCGGGATGACCAGACACAGCGCCTACCCTCCAGGTTCTCACTATGCAGCCAAGAAGGTGGGCACAAAAACAGAAAGTCAGAGCAAAGAGGGGACGCTGGCCAGCTTTTCTTGTTTTATGTATACATTTTCTAGTCCCCAGTTACATGGGGAGAGTGATTGGAAAGGAGACTAACACGGAGCCTGGAACGTAGTTGGCATTTGAGAAATAGTGGATGACTCTGAATCTGACAACAGCAACCCAAGGGGAGCATGGAAGTTAGCGGAAAGCAGGGAGAAAGAAAGGGAGACGTTTGTCCAAGCTGACTTAGGGTAAAGGCTTTTCAAGCTCCTGCTTGTCTATGAGGTCCCAGCCACACTGGCATGAGCTCGGGAGCTGTCTCTCCAGGACCCCGGCAGCTCAGGTGCCTGGGGCCATCTCCCTGGCTCACTCACAAAAAGAGCAGCTCAGGTCTTTCCCCAGAGCCCCCGATTTGCCATTCTGCATTTGTTTTGCTCTTCCCTCTCCTTTGACAATATTCTCCAGATAGATTCCTGCTAGGTGTATGCTCGGGTATGATACCTGATGCGATGCAATACCTGAGCTGAACCTGCAAGTGGTAGGTCTCTCTTTCAACCACTGCTCTGTTGCTCTCATTGACCCAAGATGCAAAATAATCAAATGACATGGAAATGGCAGGGAAAGCATTCAGATTATCAATTCAGAAATTCAGACAGGTAATTCAACCTCTTCAAGAGTAGAAAGAACAATACTTAGTGTCTTTAATGCCTACTAAATGCATATGAAACAACTTTGCCAATAGGTGGATAATCGAATTGTTCTGAATAATCCAATCCAGTGTTTTCCTGCTTCTTCTTCATGCTAATTTATTCTGACATGGCTTTTCAATAATGAAAATCTGTTCTTGCAGAATCCATTTCATCGAGATTTTCCATATTAAAATGGAGATGGAAGTGTCGTGGAGAATTAGATTACTTGTCCTCATTCCGGTGCTTGGCGTTCCTGGGGAGGGGCCTTTGTCTCTCAGTGGGTAACCAGATGGCATTAATTTGAGTGAAGCGAGTGTACCTTCCTTAGCGGACCAGGCGATTGTTTTTATAGTGCCGTTTCCATCTAATCGAAGTCTCTTGCCTGCACAGACTTAATTTGCTCCTTTCCTCGTGAAATTTGTTAATTTTCAAAGCGTTTTCAGCCCTAATCATTCCCACCAGGGTGAAAACCTAGTGTAAACAAATGCCTCGGTGACTAGAACACGTGTTGGTATCTCGTTCTGGAAAAATGCTTTCTGGGCACACCAAATCTTTAGTATCAGAAACAAAAGGATGCATCGATAAATAAACACACAATCTGGCAGTGCCTACTGGGCACAGGTCCTGTGCGGGGGCTGGAGGTACTACAGTGAACATGGCACAATTCCAGTCTTCTGGGAGCCACGGTCCAGTGTGGAGGTCCACAGACTTCAGTGTGCGTAAGAAACACCCGGGGAATGTGTGAAAAGTGTGGGTCTCTGGGGTGCACTCTCAGGGATTCTGAACCAGTGGGCATCCGGGAGATGTTAGTTGCCAAAGGAAATGTCTGGGGTGCACTCTTCATGAATTACCTCAGGTAGTTTATGGCATGTAATATTATGGGGTTGGCATCAACCTCCCTTCCTGGGAATATCTCATTTCCCAGCATTCCTGGGAGTGTCTTAAATATGAGACAGGTGCTCTTTCCAAAAGTTTTGTAAACAATGTTTAATGCACATCAAAAGATATCAGCTTGGCCGGGCGCGGTGGCTCACGCCTGTAATCCTAGCACTCTGGGAGGCCGAGGTGGGCGGATCGTTCTGAGTTCAGGAGTTCGAGACCAGCCTGAGCAAGAGCGAGACCCTGTCTCTACCAAAAAAATAGAAAGAAAATTAACTGGACAGCTAAAAATATATATAGAAAAAATTAGCCGGGCATGGTGGCGCATGCCTGTAGTCCCAGCTACTCGGGAGGCAGAGGCAGGAGGATCGCTTGAGCCCAGGAGTTTGAGGTTGCTGTGAGCTAGGCTGACGCCATGGCACTCACCCCAGGAAAGAGAGTGAGACTCTGTCTCAAAAAAAAAAAAAAAAAAAAAAAAGATATCAGCTTGGTTCTGCTATAGAGAGTAGGCATCTCACTGGCCCCCAAGTTATTGATCTTATTCATCTTATCTAGTGGAACATTAGTTTTCACTGAATCTACAGCACCCCTTTCTAAACCCTCATATAGG